>DVZL01000981.1:0-19618 GCA_018236625.1 Lasaia peninsularis
GCTAACCTGAGACTGGGATGGTAAACCTTTTGCGTAAGTTTACCGGCTACCCAACCCTCTGTTATAAGTATAACTTGCAAGTCGACCAGCATAAAATGCAATTAGGCGTCATATATTTTGACATTTATCCTTATTAGTGTATTAATTTTAAATAAATTAACTTAAAAGAAAAAATCAGTTTAAGGTCATTCAATAAATAAAAACATCACACAACTGAGTCAATAAGATCACATACACATAATATGTGACACAAGAACACACACATATAATAATACGATTCTAATAATTAGCACAATCTATAAAATGGCGACGTACAGAATTATTTCTAAGTGCGCGTATTCTTATGATCCAGAGTTCTTAATTTTTTGAAATATTTTGTAACATTTAAAACTAAACAAACGGATATGTTCTATTCTATTACAATTAAAAAAAACGTCAAATATTTTTTAAAGAGCGTTGAAAAAAAATTGAAAAATTACTTACAGGAAAAACACGCACAAAGTTATTAAGACTAAAAATGAATTTGATTATACCTTATCCTCTCCGAACGCTGACTTTTTTTTAAAACATAAAATATTTTACAACTTCGGTATTTTTGCGGAACATGTTTGAATAAGTTGTAACAAAAAACATTTATGCCAGTACCTATATTTTACTGAATGGTGTAAATATTTTTAATAGGTATTTTTACTTACTAATTTTTAATATTAATTACAAGGTTTATTTTTCTTACAATCTAAAAATATAGTAGGTATCTATTAGCGGCTGTGCATACTTCGCGCAGCCTGTACGCGCCATAATGAATATTTTACTTTTATTATATTTTTTATTCTGCTATATTGTCTTATTTTTCTTACAGTGAGACGGTATAAGATTAGACGGTTTGTTTGCCTTCAAAATATACATAAAAATAATAATAATTTTATTAAATTTTGTACAGAGATAGAGTAGACCTTGAGAAAGGACATAGGCTACTTTTTTTACCGACTACATCAAAAAGAGGGTGTGTTTTTACGCGATAAGTATTATAAGTCGGAAAAATGTCTGCAATTTGAAAGTTGTCTGTTTTATTAAAATAATTCACGCGGGTGAAGTCGCGGGCGGACAGCTAGCTGTATATATACCTAACCATAAATTTGCCCAAATTAAACAAAATAAGACCCATTTAGTAGTTTAGTTGATAATTAGATATTTTTTCTATTACAAACATTAATATTGCCCAAAATAAACCAGACAAGCGTATTATATCTATTAGTGGCTTTTTTGACTTCGTGCTGCCTATTTCACGCTATAAACAATATTTTACTCTTTATTATATATTTTTTATTCTCCTATTCGTGGCCGCTATGAAAGTAACACAAAAAGCAATAAAATAATAATAGGTACCCATACATATGTGTACTGACATATTCTTAACTAAAAAATGTAATTACAATTTGATTACACGTATAGATTTTTGGCGTTACGTTAATAGTTTTCTCAAATTTCAGCGCGAATGTACTTTGTACTATATAAGGATTCATTGTCTACGTATTTTAGCGCTGTAGTTAGTCTGTGGAGGTGTTTAATATTAGCATAAAGTAGGTACGGCGTCGTTTTCAAGGTCTTATTTGATGGTGGATGCGCAGATTATCTATGTACATATATACAGTCACGCTATAGTTACATGCTACGTGTAGGAATGATTTAACCCTTTTGATAGACTCAACGAATCATAAAATAGCCGTAAAACAACATTAAAACGAAAACTACCTCCATCAGCTCTGAGATTTAACATTCCTTTAGTAAAACAGGTGTACTTAGCAAAAGTCTTGATTCTCGTGAAAGTCGTTAGCTATATGTGATATTTAGATTTAAGACAAGTCCTTATATATATTTTTTTATTTAACATGTGATATTACAGCAAATAAGAAAAAAATTATAACAGAGAATACAAAAGGCGAGCTTTTTTGACTTAAGATTTTTGGCACTTTTTTTTTAATTTTAGATCATTTAGGCAAATGATCTCCATTTGGCCTTGTCTTATTTGTTAGCCCCGATTACTCAAAATATGTGGCAACATTTCCTAAGTTGAACGAGTGAGATTTGGTGACATCGGGGTTACAGGGTATGAATATTTCACTTGTATATAGAGATAATTAGTTATTTATAATTATATTTTGTATAATTTTCTTCATTTAAAATATACAAGTGAAATATTCACATATGTACACGAGATGAAAAATCTGCGTACATTTTTCTAAATTCCCGCTTCCCGCTAAAACATAGCCAATCTTGGTATTCGTAAAAACCGTTAGATAATAATAATATGTGGAATACATATTAGACGATAGTTTAAGGCCTAGTTACATAAAACAGGTGCCTGTCGGACCTGAAAAAGATATCTGAAAATCATGTTTTAAGAAATATGTTTGTCCATTATTTAGCTTCGCATAATGCATTAGACACTATTCTTGATAAAGCTATGTTTTTAAATGTTTCTTTTCTTTTGTTGTTTGTTTAAATTCTATATTTTCACAAGTATCTGTGTTTTTTCCTCTTATTTAATAGTTTCTTTTTGTACTATGTAAAGTGATTGAGAAGTGCTTAATTTAAAGGTCTCTTTATACTATTTGACTATGTGTCCCGTTCATAATGTTTAACTATGTTGCCAATTGAGTCCCCAGGGATCAAAGTCGAATATCAACCATTAGAACCACGGGATAGTTCACAATTAACAGTTAAACTGAATATTTTCACCATAATTGAAATATCAAAAACTATTTTGTTACAAGAATAGATTATTATAAAATATTAAAATGTTGTGCTGAGACGACACGGGGGGTCGCAATATGTATCTCGTAACTTTATCTAATATGATGCTAACTGGTGTGTGTTTATAATAAGATTTTCAACCGACATATATTTTTTGTAAATTTTTACGCGAACTTCGCCAGTTAGAAATGGATTTTGATGTTTTTTTTCAAAAAGTTAGTCTTATATAAATCAAAATCCATTATGAGGTTTTTGTGTTACACATACTTAGGATGAAATAACTTCAAAATGCGGGTATAACCGCAGGCAACAGCTACTTTAAAGATATGAGTCTACTTAGTTATAATTGTAAATTTAAACTATTAAAGGGCTTATAAATGTGATTCAAGTATTTTATTGGTGTTCGGCAAGGCTCAGTCAGTCCCTGAGTATGACCTTGCAGCGTGGGAGCCGAAGCTAGAAATCGGCCCCTTGGTTACGCAATCTAACTCAAGCGCTCTGTACTCGGTCGGGCCTCTGTCGCCATTTTGTTATTTGTCCTGATACCCTAATGTAGTTTCCCAAATATTGCGCAGGTAATTTGTAACTGCCCTTCGGAATTTAAATTCTACCTACCCTTCCGGGATGGGAGGGCGACAACATTTATTTATTTTTATTCCACATTTGTCACCATTGTCACTTCGTGAAACTTACCTACGCATATTAATCACTTGTCCAGGTATAAGTAAAATAAATGTTTTGAATGACATTCCAAAAAAAAATCCAAGATTATTTCAGTAGACAAAATAAGAACCGAATAATTTTAAGATTTTTGCACTAGACAAAATTGGAACCAAAAAATCTAAGATTTTTTCATAGGAAGCAAGTCTTTTTGATTGTGTGAAGGGGATATCCACTAATCATATGGTTAATATCGATACGCCTTGAGTTACAGATTAGGAATGAACTTGGTGGTATTAAATTGAGGAGTTCGTGGGCACACTCGTCAAAGTGCTGTAAAAACCGCAAGACTAGCAACTTTGAACAACGATGTTCCAGTTTAAGCAATTTTGTTCTGAAGTGTTGTGAGTTCTTTCAGATGTTTGACAGAAACGCCAGTTTTTACACAACGACTTGCATCTGACCTCTCTAATCCAGAAGGAAAACCAGTCCCAATCCAGATTAAATCAAAAGCAAATACATGTTGATTTCCTCATAATGTTTTCCTTCAACGGGTGAACATTCAGAAAATGTAATTACTTAAGATACTCATTGCTAGATGACTGGGTTTGAACCTGCACAACTTTAACACTGAGTCTCTTACAATAATAATCTAATGAGGGCATTGTCCTCATTACACTTATCCAACTTATTTTTTTGCCCTGCTGGAATTTGGACTGAAAATTAGTAACAGGGTTAATCGATTGTCCGGCGGCGCTGGTATCGTGAGATGGAATTAGTGTTGTGCTGCAATAGTAACGGAACATTTCACTAACCGATGGCAGACGCATTCCACCTACTTGTAAGAAAAGCTCTTACTATCAGAGGACTCATTTAGTAGTTTGCTTCGAAAATTTTGAATTTCGAATAAACTAAACCTATTGCGTAGCGATTTATTAGACGATGTAACTAGTGATGTACTGCAATACAACGGAACATTATATTAATGGACGACAGATGACCATTTAAAGATTACACGTCATTTAAAATACACACATTTAAATATTTATTTAAAATAGGTATACCAAAATTAGTATTTATTTGAAGTATACCAGTAATACAAGCATGTCATTTACTTATTTTTGGTTGAGATAGTTGTGTGTGATTTGTCGAGCAATAATAAATTAAAATAAAAAAAATCTGTCGAGTTTAAAAATACTAAATGATAGTAGTTGAAATTTTAATCAGTAGTGACCCACAGTATATTTTTGAATAGTTTTTTTATTGTTTCGAATTTTAGAAAAAATAAGCATTTATGACATCTTCTATTTCGTTGCATAATACCTAAAGCAATTATTCATCGTTCGTTAATCAGTTATGCATGCGGATATTATAAGACAAAATTAGTGATGTTCTGTCATAGTAACGGAACATCTTGCTAACTGACGGCAGAAAAATTAAGCACTGCTCTTATTACTAGTATTGGAAGGTATCGTGGTATTGTCTCTCCGTTCGCTTCCTATATTTTGATTTTATCGGAATTATGTGCTGAAGATGAGGCTAAATCGATTGTGCAGCAATTTATTGTTCACTGGAACTAGTGATATGCTGCAAAAGTAACGGAACATATCACTAACGGACAGCAAACACATTCCACCTATTTATTACCTACTTGCTTTAACAGTTCACAGTTCACACGTCGCAGATTTGGTTTATTTAAAGTTTCAGTTAGTGTGCAGTCAGAACGTTTGACAGAATTCTGTGGAGACCTAACCATTTTGACACCAGCTGCCTCCTTTTAATATACTCACCATTGTCGTCTTTCGGTTTGGAGTACTTACTCAACGTGTTTTATATAACTGTCATTAAATGTATCTGCTTTTTGAGGTGTTACTAAAATATGTTTTCTTCTTAAAGATTTGTTTGTTAAAATATTTATGGAAAACTGTTCTCGACATGAGAATTATACAGCCTAGGTCGTAGTTTAATTACTTCGGGTCGAGTCGTTAAATATCTCATTCTATGTGTATATTTATTCAAATTTAAAAAGGGAAAGTTCTCAAGTCGTCATAACATTTTTTTTGTATTTTTGTTGTACAAAAAAAAGTACCTGGACGATATAATATTGAACCTTTAGTCGTTTTAAAAGTTCCGCACCCAAAGAGTAAAAATGGTACCGTATTACTGATACTGTCCAATTGTCTTTTTTATGGGAATAATACAGCAATCGGTCTCCTGATGATAAGAACAACCGTGGCAGCTGTTTGACCTTGTGTGCAAGTCTACTGGCTACCCTACCCTCCGGAACGGAACAGGACAATGTCGTTATGGTAATGACTAATAGGTAAGGTGGAGGATCCCTACACGAACGAGGTGCTGCAAGCCACTCTATCACCATTGGTCATTTTGAAAGTGACACAGTTAATCTATGCTCGTCTCGTACAAGCTGCCTGGTGGGATAGCAGCTGGTCTATTCTACATAGAGGGCCTAAACCAACACGGGGAAAAATGAGTCTGTCTGTCACCAGGCTGTTATCTGAGAACCTTGTTAGAAAGTTGAAATTTTCAGAAATGGATGCTTTTATAACAACAAATACTAAATAAAGTATTAGCCGTTCTTACGAATACTTTGTTTGGTGCGAATAGAACTTACACTAGGCCTTTAATTATATTTTGAAGAGTATCTTTCTGGATGACTGGATCATAAACCCTAATACTATTATGGGTATGGTAGTAGAACCAGTTGTGGGTGTATTTTAAACCTCCCCTCCCCCCTGCCATTTGATGTGTTGGTGTTTTTTCACGGTAATTGTGAGAGAATCGTGACCGCTGTGACCATTGAAGTGTTATAGAAAGCAGGGTCAAAGTTGATTGATTATACAAAACGGTTACATCATGAAAGGTATTATGTGTGTTCGTCTCTGGATCTGGTGGTGTCTCTTTCATAAAATTAGGCCTAATACAGATTTTTCCAATAATAAGAATTTTTTTAATTAATTTTGCGTTAGGAAAATATTTGAACACGTTATCAATTTCATAATTTACTACTTAAAAAAATTAAAAATGGTACTCTCTGCCTACTTCGCTATTGACCTGGTGTCAAGATATGTATGTGTCTGTAAAAAAGATCTAAGTTTTTTTCAACCTAAGGTATATTTTAGTAACTTTAATGCTTGATTGAATTAAATATGTCCCCCTCCTCTATTATTAACCATATAAAAACGATGCGACTCTTTGATGAGTTTAATAAAAAAAATACCGTCACGCCTATTATCCCCGAAGAATTAGGCAAAGGTGTGCTAGTAGGTATGTCCACGAGTCGTAAGTCCAGCAGATATACTAGAACACCCACGATTAGCCAAGGTACTAGGGCCCTGATGTAATAGGTGATAAGCCTATCGCCGTTTCGGAAACATTCCAATCCTGGGCAATGTAAATTTAAAAAAAGTTGCCTGACCTGGGAATTGAACCCGGGATCCACGTGGCTAACGATCTTAAAAATTTATTTTTAGTAATTTAATATATTTAAATTAGGTACTCTCTGCCTACTCCGCAAGGGACCTGACGTGAATATATTTGTGTGTTTATACTCTATGAAAAAAGGTTTAAGTTTTTTTTCAAGTTAGTAAAATATATCTAAACTAGCGACCCGCCCCAGCTTTGCACGGGTATACTATACAATGTACATGTTATATACTTAAAAACCTTCCTCTTGAATCATTCCATCTATTAAAGAAAACTATCAAAATCCATTTCTTAGTATTAAAGATAGGCATACCTAGGGACAAACAAAAAAGTGACTTTGTTTTATAATATGTAATGATATTTTACTAACTTGAATACTTGATTGAATTTAAATTGGTCCCCAATATTAACAAGCGATGCGACTTTTTGATGAGTTAAATGAACTTTTAGTTATCATTCATCCTCCACATCCCTCGCTGCAATAGTATGGTAATGTACCGCATCTGTATGCCCGTATTTTTAATATTCTTTTATCACTTATTTATCTTAAGTTTCATTAATTAAATGATCATTAATTGCTTTTATTCATTGATAGTAGACACCAAAAATATTAGTGATGAAAATGGTGCTCGTCCTATTAAGTATAAGTTTGGCGACTTCTCTGTATCGGGGGCAATAAATTGATCTTGGTAGGAGTCATTGAATAAAAACCTCCTACAATATCATTCGAATACGATGCCGAATCCCGGCACGATTTACGAATTTAGAATAGCTCGGTCGGGAAATCGGGCGCCTTAAAACGCAGGAAACCTGCGTTCGAATCTCGGTCCTATTGTTTTTTTTTTCTCCTTTTATATTAAACCATGTTTTTTTAATTTACTTATACTTTACCACTTTAATTCCGATTTAGTATTTTTTAATCTACTGGTAACAATTATTAATTACATTATCACTGAAGATTTCAACTTAGTTTCACGGTTCATGAGACTTGAGGTAGCCTGATAACAGACAGATAGATAGACAGATAGACGGACAACAGTCTTGGTAATGGGGTTCATTTTTACACTTTGGGTACAGAACCCTAAAAATCAATGAAACGTATTGTATGACATGAGGTAATACGTACATACACAAAAACATAACGCATACATGCTACTACTTTCAACGTGTGTACGAATATTTTTATAATACTTACATAAACACATAACATTTACTTATAGTTGGTTAAAAAAACGTTAAAATCATGTCATCAAAACTAGCCGATGATGTTAGGTCCCATGATGTAACAGGTGGCAAGTCGGTATATCAGCCACAAATTCAATCTTAGACATCTTACAAATAAACTGAAAAAACTAATAGAACAAGTTTGGCCTACTTGGGAATCGAACCCAGGAGCTCGTGCGTCAAATTCGATCACCGCTACACTCAACCAGAAAGGAGAATAAATATTTAAAAAATAAAAAACTTTGCGGCCCGAACTGTCTGACCTAGATATCTAACCTTTGGTGTCAAGCGTCTATGACGACGCAGGCCATCTTGTACCCCATGTTGGTTTCAAGCTTTTTAAAAAATATAGGGCACTGCTTACCAGTTACTTTTCTACTCGTAAAAATACGAATTAATAGGTATTTTTACTATTATACTAGTACCTGGATGACTGAGCTTTGCTCGGTGTTTATTTTAGCACATCAGTAGTTTTTTTTGGAATTATAATAGAATCTGGACTATTATAATGGAAATCCGAAGCGATGACAACTGGACCGGCGGGACTCTCATTAAAGTGTATTTTATAAGAGGTGGGAAATCTAATATACTTTTACTACACACAAAGAATCTGTATCCGTCTTCGGTTTTAACCGAACTTTTTTAGGATTCCGTACCTGTGGGGTAAAAAGAAAACTTTAAAACTGAGACTTCGCTGTCCATCTGTGTCTGTCAGTCTATCACCAGGCTGTAACTCGTGACCCGAGACATTTAGAAAATTAAAATATTTACAGATAATATATTTCTGCTGCCGAAGTAACAACAAATACATAAAAAACATAATAAAACAAAAATTAAACCGAGCTCCCATACAACAAACAAGTTTTTTTGTCCTTTTTATAAATTACTAACGACCCGTCCCGTCTTCGCTCAGGTATATTATGTATCTATACTAATATTATAAAGAGGAAAGGTTTCATTGTTTGTTTTTATTGAATAGTCTCCGAAACTACTAGACCGATTCGAAAAATTTTTTTACTATTAGAAGCCGACATTATCCCTGATGAACATAGGCTACTTTTCACCGAGAGAAAATGATTCATTCTTGCAGGAAAACGGGTAATGGGAGAACGCGTAGTAAGAATTATCTTTTCGTACCTACTTGTCATATTTACATAACCTCTAATGGCTAAACCGATTGGGTTGAAATTTTATATGAATATTTCGATGGTTTCCTGTATGATTTATAAATAGGATTGGACTTGTTAGGTGGCGCTGCTGTCATTATGTCAACTACGAATTAACCATGCAAAGCGGGGCCTTCTGCTTTAATTACTTTGTTTAAAAAAACCGCACCAAAATCCGTTGGGTAGTTTTAAACATCCAAACATACATAGGGACAGACAGGAACGAGAAGCGAGTTTGTTTACCATTATGTAGTGTATGGAACCCTTTGCGTGGGACTCCGACTTGCACTTGGCTGGGTTTTTTAACCATTCTAATGACTTATAATCGATTACTAAATTATAAACATTTACTAATGGCAACCATTTGTATTCATCCGACTACGCAGCAATTAGTAGTCTATCTATTTAATGACTTTCATAATCAAATTGCAATGTAGTTGTTAAATCCGGTAAAAAATAGCGATGAAGTACGTATAGTTTTTAAGTTATTTAAGAAACATGGAATTTTTTAGTTGCAAAGAAAATATCGTCAGAGGCAGAGGTACATATGCACCCACGATTAGCCGACGATATCAGGTCCTATGATGTAACAGGTGGCATCTCCGTCGCCATATTGGACACAAAACCTCACCCGGAAATCGAACCCGGGACCTCGTACGTCAAAGTCAGACACTGCCTACGCTTAACCACACAGGGCGATGTTTTTTATATATTTTTATAGACCCGGCCACCTTTGTACTGTTATATACGAGTAGGTATACCACCTAAATATTATAAATACAGAAGTAGGTACCTCTGTTTATCTGTTACGCTTTTACGCCTAAACCACTGAACCGATTTTGATGAAATTTGGTACAGAGGTATAGTTCACCATGAGGAAGAAAATAGGCTACTTTTTAATTAACTAAATTAAAAAGAGAGTATCTTTTTACGCAATAAGTATTATAGTCGAAAAAAAATCTGCCCTTTGAAAATCTGAGAATTCGGTTAAAAAGTACTCTATGTCCTTCCTGAAAGTTAACTCTATCTCTGTAATAAATTTCATCAAAATTGGTTCTGTGGTTTAGGCGAGAAAGCGTAACAGACAAACAGATAGACGGACAGACAGAGTTACTTTCGCATTTATAATATTAGTAGAACTAGAGATGCTTAAAATTTTAAATTTTATGCATGTATGTTATTTTTACCACGCTTTATAACCTAAACCAATTTCTAAAATGTTCCAAGATATTATTAAAAAAAGGTGAAACGAAATACTATTGATATTTTCTAGGGTATTCAAAATAATTACGCGTTGGTTACACCATATTATTCTGAGGTAAGTGTATACATTACTTGAATATCGAGATGTTTCTTAAGATAACCAGAGGCTCTTACCTTCTCGGAACTGGGGCCAGTGCGGCAGGACGAGGCACTCCCTCACTGACACGCTTACGAGATTCTATTGAATGTGCTGTCCTAAAAGTATTTTACGTGCATTACATTTATAATAGTGGACTGGAATCTGATTACATACATATCTTCACGTCAAAATCATTGCAGGGTAGGCAGAGAGTATCGAGTAAAGGGTAAGGTGTTACTTTTTTTACATACTTGCATAGCTTCCTCCACATTCTTTACTCTCTGTACACGCGGTTTCGGAGAGATAATTATGTGCTTATTCGTTATTAGTTGTAAGTGTTTATGTTTAAGGTTTACGGGAAATAAAAAAAGTTTATTATTATATTCGTTACCCAACAAAGTAAAACCAGCCTAGTACGATTTGACTCTACCAAAAGACTCTACCATTATATTAATAAGTTGTAGTGTGAAAGTCTTGTTAAATATTTACTTCAATAGTATTATATATATATAATTTTACTATAAATGTAGCATCAACAGAATTGCATTATCTGTGAAAATATTAACTGTCTAGCTATTACCATTCGTTTAATACAGTCTGGTGATACACAGACTGATAGATAGACAGAGGGACCGCGGAGTCTTAGTTATATATTGGTACTTATACGGTACCCTTAAAAGTATATCAAGGATATTATATTTAACACGTACTTTAAGTTTCCAACGACAATTCCCATCGCCTGCGGATGCTTTACTATGTTATTGCTACGTCTAAGATGTCTAACAGTACACGGCAAAACCGAACGTCCGAAACGGTCAATGAACCGAAACCCAACCGTTAACCGAACCGATCCAAATCTGAGGAAGGGCCCTTCTAACACCCACTGTTGCCCAATTTTTTTAACAGTTAACACTCGCGAGGTGTAATTTGTACTCAAGTACTTCGAACGACGTATTAAGAAAAATGTTTTGCCGTTTCTCCTCCTGCCTGGTTAGGTTTGGAATCGTGGTAGTTTATTACAATTAAATCATAAATAATAACACTACAAAACTAAGAATAAGTAATAAATACCTATGTCAAATTAATATTGGTATACATTTAATTAGATTGATAAGTCAAGTAAGTTTATTTAATATGTCTACGCGATACAGATTCCAAAATAACAAATTGTAAATTTTTTATTAACAAGGTTAATCTCTGGAATCTGGACCGATTTTGACGGAGTTTCACTGGCCAATAGTTGATGTATCTAATAATAAGTAACTTAGGCTACTTTTATTTCAGACTTGCAATAGTTTAATTCACACGAGGATTGGTCTACAATATAAATATATACTGTTTTTAAACCGAAATATGTTACTAACTACTATCACAGACTACTTTTATGATTACGAATACATTAAAAAGAGAGTATGTTTTAAGCAATAAGTATTATAAGTCAGAAAAATGTCTGCCCTTTGAAAGTTATCTGTGTTATTAAAATAATTCATGCGGACGTAGTCACGGGCGGAAAGCTACTATATTATATTTGCTAAACGATCGCCTATAAAATTACTATTTTTAGAGTTATTACAACTTGATAGTTACATTGTCTAAAAGTGATATTTTGTTACATTAAAATCTCTTCACTGATTGTAGTGCTTATCGCTAATATTTTGTTTCATCCCAGTGTTACCATTTTGTGAAATTAGAAGGGAAAAAACGAATCAATTTGCTCCGCAGAGTCGGAACGTTACACCGATTTCGGCAACGATGAGATCGCACTAGTATCTAATGTTAAATGAGCGCATCGTACATACACTGGTGTTAGAAAGCTAAAGGATTTCTTTTTGTTCACAGCTTTTACCACTCTCAAAGTTAACAGTACTACCAACCGTAAGCGCCGTAGATCCGTTACCGCGAATCTGCTTGTTCATTCTGTGGCCAAGTTTAGACAACACCATGCTTTGATAGGGTTGCCATCTTTCTGGAACCCGGATTTGACATTTGAGATAGCGTCTAAATCTATCGGAAACGAGTTGAAAAAGCGCCTTGGAACACTTTAGACTACGTTTTGTTTTTAAAAATCAGTCTAATTTGAAAAATAAGCCATTTACTACAGGTAAGTTCAAGGTCTGTCAGTAAATATGCACATTGATGAATATCCAGTGGTTACATATTAGGTATGTTTGTAATTTTGACCCATATTGTTAAATTTCAGTTATGACAACCCTATTAAGGGAAATATTTTCGATTACTCACGTTCTACAATTGAAAACATAATTACACTCGAAAAATTAATTCTCGCATAATTAATTTTTAACAATTGGGTCAGTTCAAGCGAATATTGAGAAAAAAAATGTTTTCTTCTTAGACTTTGGCCGACTTTTGAAATAAGATATTGTTCCCTCCATATGTACAAAACCAGATTATCTACGGCAACGTTTAGTCTTTATAGTACATAGAGTTATGGATGTAGAGAGCGGATATAGAGATAGATGAATTAATACCAACTGCATATGCCCACGTGTGACAGTAGCCCTACTTAACATCAATTAATCTTGTTTGCTAGTCCGTCCTACTTTTGTATAAAAAAATAACTCGGCTTCTTGGGTGTCTATGATGAGGCTTTTTTATTACCGACAATTGTGATTCATTTATTCAGCCTAATTTACAGAAAAGAAAAGTGTAGTTCTGTATTTTCTGTTTCAATAAAGATCGTGGCTTTCTGTGTGTAAATATTGTGTTGTCATTATGTTTTTTTTTATATGCGGACTAAAAGCTTAGACTGACTTTGATTAAGCCTAATGTCCGAGGTAAAGAGGTAATCAAGCATTTTAAGTTTCATGGAGGTAAGGTCTCACCTGCTAATGTTGATGAACGTCTGAGCAGAGGTGCATATGCACCCACGATTAACTAACGTATTAGGTCATATTGTGTGGCAATGCCGTTGTCATATCGGGCACAAAACCAATCTTAGGTAATGTTATGTTTTTTGAATATACTAAAAAAAATCATAGAACAAGTTGTTCTAGCCGAGAATCGAATCCTAGATCCGTAGCCGGGATCGAGCCTCGTGCACATATTGCATTAACTAAAAAATAATAAATCACTACATAGTATAAAATAAAGTCTGTCTTTATGTTGATCTTCTTTTTTTATGATATTGGAAGGCAAACAAGCAGACGGATTTTCTGATGGTAAAAAATATACATCGCCTATAGAGACCAAAGATGGAAATGGTGCGTAGCCAACCTGAGGTTGGGATGGTGAGTAAGTTTACCGGCTACCCTACCCTCCAAACCAGAACACGAAAATGGTGAGCACTGACGCTTTTGTGGCAGGAATAGGTAAGTTGGTGGTACCAATCCGGGCGAGTAGTTGTAAGACTCTACCACCATCTAAAACTACCCATCAATTTTTATCAATAGATAGAGTGATTGAATAGGACCATTTATATGTGTATAACATGCTTAATATACCCTTGCGAAGCCGGAGCAAGCCACTAGTAATACTTAAGACTAATTATTTTCAATAACAAAAACTTGTAATTGAGATATAAAGGCAGTATTTGCATAATACTGTTAATAATATTTTTACGGTGTTGCCATATCAAATTATGCGTCATAAAAACATTGTAATTACTTGATAAAAGTATACATTTATTCCAAGAGATCAATCATTATGGCAACTAAACTTGTAACACCGGTTTTTGCAATAGATTTTATTTATATTATCCAACGAATCTATTTTTATAGATATTTTATAATACTCTGGATAGTTATAAGTGTAATATCCTACTAATATTATAAATGCGAAAGTTTTTGTGTGTTTGTCACTCGGCCACACATAAACTACTGAACGGATTTTCGAAAAATCAACAATAATATAGTGTATACACCAGAATTACATATAAGCTACTTTTTAACTGACTATTATAAAAAGAGGGTATGTTTTTATGTGCTATGTCAGAAAAACAGTAGGCAAAGCCACAACCAGTAAGCTACGTAATACGTTTTTTATTACACTGGTTACAAATTTTATGACTAACTTTTACTTATTTCATTATTAGTTCTAACACAGTTATATCCTGTGCACGTTTTAATTAAAACGTTAAAATATGAATAGCGTTATTAAAGACTTAGGTATATTATAAGGAAACTAGCATAGGTACCGCCCGCCACTGCGTATATACGAATGTGTTCTAAAATATAAGTTACTAGCCATCCCGGCAAACTTCGTTAGCTATGAGATTTTTTTTAAATCTCAGTTTCTATCAGCCGTTGTTGAGCTATAAATGGTGTAACTAACATGACATTATTTTTTATAATAGCGTCAGTGCTCGCCATTGTCGTGTTCTGGTTTAGAGGGTAGGGTAGCCGGTTAACTTATTCACGCAAGAGGCTTACCATCCCAGCCTCAGGTTGGCAACGCACCATTTCCACCTTTGGTGTTTATAGGCGACGTGAATTTATTTTTATCAGGAAATCCGTCTGCTTGTTTGCCTTCCAATATCATAAAAAAAACTTACATAAGCCTCCATTTGCTTGGTCGCTCTATAGAAGGGATCAGAGATTTGCCAGGTGGTCATTACAGCCAAATCCACGCAAAGTAATACACCAACCACCATGAATAGCTGATAGTCTTTGATCACCTGAAATACAATTATTTGACTTATATAATCTGTAGATGCTACTTTGCACTTCGCACGGGTAATTGACATATAAACCTTCCTGTTGAATCACTCTAATTATTAAAAAACTGCATCAAAATCTATTGAGTAGTTTTAAAGATCTAAGCATACGTAGGGACAGCAACTGTGTTTTATACTATGTTGTGGTATTGGAAATTATTAATTCGTTGTTTAGAAACAAAAAAGTGATAAAAAAACATGGACACCATCAAATAAATTACTTGAAGTTGAACTTCAAAAGTTTTTAGGTTCTCTAGCATTAAGTCTACCTTTGTACATTTTTTTTAATAAAAAAATTAAATTAATAATAAATAAATTTTAAAACTTTATAAATTCTCACCTTCTTGTTCAGAGTGACATTAGTGAAGATGGAGTGAACTCGCCATGTTTTGGAGAACATCGCACCAAACGCCAGACTGAAGCCAGCCATAAGCAACCACGCTCTAGCCGTGCAAATATACGGAAAGGCCGCTGAAGAAATAAATTAAAAATAACAATTAATGATTCTGCCCATATTTATAACATGTCATATTTGGTTGATTTTGTATTTACTAATTTGCCATTTCTATCATATCAATATCAACATAATAAAAAAACATAAACATAATAATTATTTAAAAAAAAAACTTTTATCTTTATGCAAGTTATTATAACCAAACTAGTCCATCTGGATGTGATTGATTTTTGAATTAAAATTGTTTTAATCCAGCTAAGAAATTAAAGTTTCTAAACAAAAATAAAATTTTACTATGCAAATTTTTCCCAAAAACAGCTATTACTATAGATTTTGCTTGATCGAGATCAAGATGCTTCGGTTGCGAAGCAAAACACACATTGAGATTATATCGTGTGTTTTGCTTCGAGTTGCACTGTATAACTTTTTTGTTGGGAGTCTGTAAAATAATAATTTTATTTTTGTTTCAATATGAATTTCCGCAAAGTAACCTCTGATTCTATCAATTATCAAAAACGTTTCTAATTTTTAATTAATTGTCAACAATTTAAGCACATCAATACAAAATAGCATTATAACGATTAATTACACAAAGCTGTAATAATATACTTACGCACAGTTGAAGAGTAAGCATTGGAGCAATGCAATATCAAAAGCGCATTAGGATTTAACCAAGACTTGGAAACATGCTGCGACTCCGACCTAGAAAACGGCCTAGGCCTTTCTCAGAATTGGTTTTGAATGGGATTAGGAGGATGGGTAAATCTTATGAGAATAGGCAATTTTTTTACTTTCAAAGTCTGTCATATCAAGATTAGACACAAACATATGTTTTTTTTATGTTTGTATAGTTACACTAATTAATAAAAGTTCAAAACAAAATGTTTGGTAATGAACTTTTGCATGTATTTAAAATTACAGATATATAAATTTAGTAATTATACAGAATATTTTTCGGTCCAGTCGACTAATATGTTAGTGAAACAGTGCAATCGTATAATAAAATTTAATCACATAAAATGATGTTTCACCAAGCGCCAAGGATATATGGACTATAATTTTTTAAAGTCTTTGTACTCATGATGTCTAATCCTCAAATTAGGTCACTTATTTACATTTTATAACTGTATTTCAAGTTCAGTCACTTATTTTACAAAAACATTTTTTAATCATCATCTTTGCCTGTACTTGTTTGGTAAGATTTCGCTTCTGCTTGGTTAGGATTAGCTTGGGTACAGTTTAGTTAAGCTCAAGCGGGATTTGGGAGAAAACTATTACCTCCACGCGGCAAGTCCTGAGAAAGACCTAAGGATGAATGAACATGTGAATGAGTGTTAGCGACATGCGATTCAAAAGTGCCATTGAATCCATTTTATCTGTAAACAAAAATTATGAAATAGTTAAGATGACGTTGATGATTTTTGTAACTAATAGCGCATGCATGTGATACGCTCTTGCTAAAACATAAACGGTATTAATGTTGAGCGAAATAACTTAAAATACTATGCATGTGATAGAAATCTGGGCCAACTGACAAGGCAATCGTCTACATAAATTCAATAGCTCATATTGTTTATGTAAATTACTGTGGTATTTTTGATATTATCATTATGGTGTAAGTGTGTAAGGTCCTGGATTCAATTTCTAAATTAGAAATAATATTTATTAAGATTTAATAGAAAAATGGCAAACAGGAATCGTAGAAATGTCTCATTTGCTAATATCATTTTTGTTTCTAACTAGTATTTCAAATAAAATATTGTCATTGCCTCATAGAAAGTATTTTAAAATAGTATACGAAAATGTCTATTAAAATGGTTTTGTATCTATTACTTATAGTATCAAACTGATTCTGAAATTGGAGAAAATCTTAACTAAGATATGATGAAAATATTAACTAAAACGAATTTGAAAGTGTTGAACCTCAATATTGTGAACATTTAATAATTTTTCAAAACTATATAATTGATTAATGACTGTAGTTGTAATTATGTAATCACAATAACGTATAAAGTTTTTTTTAATTACTATTATCTAAACTTATAGATGATTATTTTATTTAAACCAATAATAAATGACGCATCTGTGACATCTGTTTCATGACGAAATAGTATTTTGGATTCTTTGTAAAACTTGAAATCAAACGAGCAGATCTATCAATCAATTAAGAATTTAATCAAAAATGGTGGAGCTTACTAAAACTAGTTAGGGAATACTAGCAAAATATTTGAAGCATATTAAATTAATTTGAAGTGAAGCTAATTAGAAGCGTGTAAAAGCTTAAAATGGGAATGATTAGATGATTTTATCAATTACACACTAAATGACAATTAGTTTAATAATAAACTACTAGCGACGGTAAAAAACAAACACATATAATAAGTGGTGGCATAATATTTTATTTAGAGACATATAGTTAATATAGTAATAATTTTGATGCTCAATTAAAGGAAATAACGAAGATTTTTTTAAAGATTACAATACATACGCAAAATAAATTTTGTATATTAATATTATTATATGAGAAACGTGTCTATTTTCATATTATATTATAATTTATTGAATCTTTTTGTTATCTTAAAAAATATATTGTGCAAAATATTGCGTTGACCGGACTATAATTTTTTTATTGTTTGTGGTCGAACTTATTCGAAACCAATATGCCGATTATTCTTTTTTATTTATATTTGGTAGGTATGAGAGAATAGGTCACAAAAATATTTAAGATATATTATAAAACAGTCTGGTCAACTTTTTATAATGTATCCATAGATGGTGATATATTTTGTGAAAAACAAGTCTTATAATCCAACTATTTTTTAAATTAAAACCTATGCCACTGTGTTTCATTGAAACTCTATGATAAGATATAAATTTAATAAAAAATATATAATATGGTCTATTATTTATCATGCCTCCAAAATTTGGTATTTACTTAAAATAACATTTAACATGAACCTTATTCTACACTATAAAAATATGTAATAAATAAATATAAAAATAAATTTTATGTGTTTAAATTCAAAAGGTACAAAATGATTATTACTTCATATAATTCTATGATTATATTATTCAATCATTTTTATGATAATATTATTTTCATTTTTTTTACTTTTTAATCATTTTATTAAATTATATATACATAAAGATAATAATGTCAATCAGTCTACTAATCATCAAAATATAACTAAATCTTCGTTTAACACACTTATCAACCATATTTTTTTATTCACCTACACTTTTTTTATTTTAACTATTTGAAAACAAATAAGTGTAATTAAGTATCTTATATATAGATAAGTTACTTAATTAGTATCTATAAACGCTCTGAGAGATGACATCATGAAGCTAAAGTCACCATCTGGAGAATACACTCCTAACAACGAGTTTTCCTCAATATTAAACATCTATCTCTTTTTATCTATCTCACTCATAGGCCAGCTTATTTTGGCTTTGCCAATTTTACAAAACTGGCAGAAAGAGAGGTCAGTTTTGAGAGAGCGATACTACGAATTTAGGGCAGGTCTTTAGGGCGATTCCACGGGAGACTATTTTTTACACAAATTTTTAAATTAAATTATTTGTTTTCTATTTTTATACCAAATACAAAGAGTAAGATATGAATGTAATAATAGAAAAACTTTTAAGAACTCAGAATTATTTTTTAAATTTATTAGCGCGCTTAGAAATGGTGGCGTTTGAAGACTTGATGCAAATCATTCATCGACACTTGATAATTTTTCGCGTTTACCGATGGTTTGTGGTTATAATTGACTGTTGGATATTGAAGTTATAACATTTGTTCATTGTCTTATGTAAAAAAAAAATTAATTGTTATTTTTCTAACAATACTGATTTAATAAATAGCCCTTGTTGACCAGTTGCACCCGCGACATAAGATA
>DVZL01000982.1:0-19613 GCA_018236625.1 Lasaia peninsularis
CGGTTAAAAAGTAGCCTATGTCCTTCCTCAAGGTCTACTCTATCTCTGTACAAAATTTCATCAAAATCGGTTCAGTGCTTTAGGCGTGAAAGCGTAACATACAGACAGAGTAACTTTCGCATTTATAATATTAGTACCGATTGTTTAATATAACTACTATATAATATATTGTGTAATAAATAAATTATGTTTTAAAATATTTGCACACCACACTGTGGTAGAATATGTCGGTATAATTAAAAACCTTAATTTTGTAACTTTAACACACATATTCTGCAAATGAATAAATTTCATTTCAATACGTTCCATCAAAAATAATTCCGTATATAAATTCCTAAGTAGTGGCCAGGAAACTATTATTTCATATTGCAGTTTGAATCCCCAATAAATTACTCTTAGTTGAGATAATAAATAGTAGATATATCTGTATATATACCTACTTAACGTAACAACACGCAGCCATTCACAACGAGATAAAATTTCTTGAATGTATTATCAAGCACGCAACTCACTGAGCCATGTTAGAGCACGAGAGTACTTATGGTACCTATGTAACGGTATTTCGTTAACCTTTTGAGATAACCCTTTCGTTGGTTAGGGCTATGACGACCCCATCGCCCGTTTGTATAAATATACATAACTGGATTATTTTACTAACGCTTTCAGTCATTAGTTTATGTTTTATGTTAATACCTTAATATAAGGTTAGGTCTTGCCAATTTTCGGTATAATCCTCTTACTCCATTTTAAATGTAGCTAACTTTTTTCTCAATTCGAACAGAATAATGACAGGTACTAACACTGAAGGGAATTAATAAATAAGATAATATATTACAATATGAATGTTTAGATAGATGTGGAGGTAATATACAAATATGTATAATTGAAACGTAGTAAAACTGAAAAAATCGATATCAGTTTCATTATCGTTAATTCAACTGATTTCGGTTAATTAAAATTTTAATATAACTTTTTGCATACCTAACTACTTAGATAAAAATACAAACTACAAAAATAATTTAAACAGAGTGAAGCTGTAATAAAACGACTTCAATTGCATTATAATGTCGTATAGGTTAACTTATTTTGATTTTGTTTATGTTTCTGAAACAACTAAACCAATTGGTATGACATTTAGTCAACACACCATTACCGTCTTTGTTATCTACAGGCGATGTCATTTTCACATATACTATCAATAGGCCACGGTTGTCTCCTACCATCAGGACCTATGCTCTTATCCCATAAAAAAAAACAAAAATTTATTACGGCAACGATATATTTCCAAACAATTACATATTTCTCAATCCATGTAAACGCACCATGGATTCTTTAAAAAACAAATCGGCGAAATCAAAAGATATTTGTAAAGCGGGCGATTCAATGGGGCCCGGAGTAAAGACGACAAGGGGCTTATATCTCGGCCGTTTCTCGGAAGGGCCTCGAGCCGATCGGCATGGGTCAGATTCTTCAAAGCACAGACCCTGCCGGCTTACATCTGCCACTCATTTCATTTTATCAAAAAAAAAATTCTAGGAATGCGTGTGGTAGGTTTCTCTTAGTTGAATAGATTCAGTAGATGTAATAATAGTTAGTTAATGAATCGAATCATATGAACAGAGGAGTCTATATTAATAATGTTACTATTACTAAATAGCGTGAGCTTTTTCTTATTGAGTTAACTAACAATTTTTGTCTTATCCCGTTTCTGTATCAGATGACATCGGTGTCGGCTACCTAATCTAGGGGATTTGAAAAAAAAGTATTATGGTAGGTACTATTGTAATTTTTCGACTATCGTTCAAACCATTTTACCTCGAATAAAATGTTTTCATTTCTATTTTATGCATTTTTATAGCTACATCGAATAAGATCAAGGTATAAGTACAAAGGTTTTTTTTATAATACATACGGATGGATTTCCGATAGCAAGATATTATTACCGCGAATAAAATTCGATTAACGACCAAGTCACCTGTCGTTGAATATTTACTGACCACCTTGAGATATGAACAGGTGCAAATTGCAATCTAAAAATGGCACATACAGTAAAAGTCCTTGCCAAACTGAAATGTTAGTTTCTGTGTTTCATCAACTCAAATTGTTATAAGAAACGCGTTACAAAATAACTCCTCGATCCTATACTAAGATAAACACACGTGTAAAACTAGTAGTCGCTCTCCCACGGGAACCACTTGAGATATAAAAAAGCCAATGTCCGTTCTCGAGTCTGTACCCACGTACTTAAAATTCGTCACGATTGGTCCAGTTAAAGGACAAACAAGCGAATAAACACATGCCTATTAGTTACTAGCTTTTTGCCCGCGGCTTCGCGTGAATTAATTTATTTTAATAACACAGATAATTTTCAAAGGGCAGACATTTTTTTTCGACTTATAATACTTATATTGCGGTTGAAAAGCTTTCCTTCTTCAAGGTCAACTCTATCTTTGTACCAAATTTCATCAAAATCTGATCAGTGGTTTAGGCGTGAAAGTGTAACAGACAGACAGCGACTAATTAGCGACTCGCCCCGGCTTCGGTACGGGTATCCTATACATGTTATATTCATAAGAACCTTCCTCTTGAATCACTCCATCTATTAAAAAACCCACATCAAAATCCGTTGCTTAGTTTTAAAGATTTAAGCATACATAGGGACAGACAGAGCAAGTGACTTTGTTTTATAATATGTAGTGATATTAGTACGGATTAAGCCCCAGCAGCTTCGCACGTGTCGCATTAAATAATTTCATTTTTATTTCTATCGAATTATCCGCTATTTATTGAACGGTTTTGATCAAAAAATATTATCCAAAAAATTACATGCAGTCTGAATTTATGCGGGATAATTTGTTTCTTAACTTCCACGCGAACGAGGTAGTAGTAGCTAGTCTTTAATAAATGAATAGCTTTAAACGTTTTTGGAATATACGATGTTGCGAGAGTTGGTTTTATGGTGTTATTGTTAGATAAAGTCTATTGTCAAACGTTTAAGAAATCGGTATAACGCAGGCACAGAGGGAAATATAGGCGGGTCAATTTTTTGTACGTTTTAGAGCAAAGTCAATTTCTCAATTCCCTCGTTTTAAATGATGTAAGTCAGAACTAAAAGGGCTTCTAAAGAATCTTTTTATTAGTCAAATGAAATAATATCGAAGGTCTGTCCACGCAATTATTCAGAGTTAAGTAATCTTTGTGAATTTTAATTAAGTATTTTTTGTAAGGCATCGCCATTATTATTACTGTACAATAGTCAAAAGCCGAAACTTCGCGACAAGTAATCATGCGTAAACAGAATATTGGCTAATCAGCTTCTCATAAAAAAGTAGATAACTAATGGTATTTTGCCCATTACCTACTTATACCGTCTGAACCCCACTCATTTAAAAAATGACACGGAATAATTAATACATAGCACATTTTCTGAGTTACGGTGAAGGAAAACAGTGAAGGAACCCAGGATTTGTGCCCAATATGGCGACAGACTTGCCACCTGGATTAGGGCCTATGATCGTCGGCTAATCGTGGGTGCATATGTACCTATGCCCACTCTTTCTGAGATATGGCCGTGACGATATTTAATTATTAATACAAGATACTTATGTAAAAATATTTGTTTCAGTTGGTACGGACGGTGAGCGCACAGATACCGAAGAGCTAATAGGACGTGCAGCGTCGCAATGTTCAGCGCCACCAGACCTCTTGCCAAGCGAAGCCAGAGTTCTTTTGCAACCTCCTCACCCATCGCCAGCTCCTGCGAGGATAGAACCTATTCAGAAAAGACATCCATCTCCACCAAAACATGTAGATGTTGGAGAAAAACATTCAAGATTACGATTCGAGGTAAGAAATAACGCAATAACGAGACTCTTTACTTATAATGTTCCTATCTTTTAAGGATGAAATAAATTAAATTTATGAGACTGTGGGAATTGCAATAGAATTGATGATAATATATAGTTTTACTTTGCTAAATTTAAATCAATGACACGATTCTTAATATCGTTTGTGATACAATTTATCACAATTATGATAGACTTACTAATTTAAATTCAAATGTACCCACAGTTGTTACACAGTACAAAATATCAGGAAAATGTTCCTTGTAAACTGTGTGAGGACGTCAAAGATATTCCAAATAAAATGGCGTTTGTATTTCAAATTATAGTTTTAATCTAGGTTGCGTCAAGATCAGATAAATAAATTTTCTTTTTACAATAGGTTGAATGAAATAAATGATAATTTACCTTCCTGGTTAGTAAGAAGCAAGCATGGGTTAAATGTGTCGTTACCAACGTGGCCTCCGGCGGTAGAATGCTGTCCAGAAACTTGCACGGGTAGTGATTCACTGTCTTTTCTATTTCTTTCGCCATAGACCCGTAACAATCCGATCCGGGTCGTAGCAATCCGGTAGTCTTGCATATTTTGGCTAATACCTCGGCCACAGTACAACGACGCATTTACCTATAATAATATGTTGTCCACGATTGTCTCTCCCAATTAAGAGAACTGTGTGTTTCACTACCGTCTTAAATACCATCAAAGTGCGAGCTGGACTTGCGCATGAAGGGTACCATACAATAATCTATAAAAATGTCAAAAACTTTACGGTTTTAGTATGGGAGCCCTCTTCATATTTTTATTCTGTTTTAGTATTTGTTTTTACAGCGGTAACATAAATATATCAAAAGTGAAAATGTAAACTTTCTAACAATCACGATTTAGGAGATTCAGCCTGGTAACAGACACAGATACACAGACAGGGGAGTCCTATTAATAGGGGTTCGTTGTTACCCTATAGGTACGGAATCCTAAAAAGTATACATATTAGAGCGCCAACATTATTTAAACCAGGAAAAGGTTGAGGAATTCATATGAGTTATGAGATGCATCAATTGCTTTTATCAACCCACAGTTTAGTCACTCAGACATTGATTGAATCGACCCTATCAATCGAATTGCATAATAAAATGAATCATTTATTATATTAGTCTGTTACTTTATCGTTGTTTTGTTTCATAATATCTCCCCAATCGTAAAGCATGACTAGTTTCCTTTTAAGTTTAAGATAAGGGTCGCCGCTGTTCACATTGACCGACACACGATGTATGGCGACACGATTTATCTCCATACTTTGTGTCGACCTAATGATCAGTCCCGTCACGCTTTGGTCTACGCTTCGGAATCTCGAGGGCCACCAAATCATGAGTAAATATAAAATTCCTCTCAAAATCGATTTGAAATTTTAATTCTGTGAAGCGCTCAAAAACATTTCGATGATATATGCATACTCAATTAAACCTTCTAAAAAATGCAGTGACTAAAAATTCCTTGTAGAGATAAAGCAGAATAAAAAATCGTTCTATATTAAAAGCTGTTTTTTTTACTCCTCCATTGACGAAATTTAGGGTAGGTCAGCATTATCTCCAAGGTCGATGAGGTTGGTCATTCGTATACATAAGCAAACGTTTATACACACATATTTTCACGCCTGGTTCTTTGCGGGGTAGGCAGAGATTGTAGAGTGCCAAGTGTCACGATCCCGTTCTACATACCCATGCTGGTTTCTGATACTTTTGACACCAGCCTCGAATACACGTGTTATTTTATCCTGGAATGTTAATCTAGGTCTCAACACGTACGTTTATAAAATAAATTTGATTCTAGGACTGAGATTTGTTTTCTGTCTATTTATGATGGTATTTTGATTTACAGGAGCTAACGTGCGATGTTGAACTACAGCATCCCGAGTCGTCCAAGCAGCAGCCGTTGCAGTTTTCTTTCACCTTATATGATCTAGATGGCCATGGTCGCATGACGAAAGACGTGAGTATTCCTACACACTTGCCTACATGATTTTTTATGTAGGTATTTATCATTGACACACATATTTTTTGTAGGACAATTGACATCAAGACAAGCTTAACTTCGTCATTCCAGACCCATTGACAAAGGCACCAGCTTTTAGATAGAGCAACCGCCATCTTCTAATTCATAGTGATACCAATTGGGCCCATTCCTAGATTCAGTGGCATTCGCGTACACGAATCCATGTTTTCTCATGACGTTTTCCTTCAAAGTAAGAGTACTCAGAAAGTGTACTTAAGTTAGAAAAACTTATTGGTACATGGCGGGCTTTGAACCTGGCCTGACAACTCGTGTAGTACAGCATCTCGCCCGAGTTGGGACCACAGACGTGACCTACAACTATGGTCTGTATAGGCCACGTTTGTTTCTTACCATCAGGAGATCCGTGTGCTTCTTCGCTGTCATTTTAATTAATTTTTATATTGAAAAACGTTTCTCTTTACAGGATATAGCTGGAATTGTATCAACTATATATGAATCCATAGGAAAATCAGTCACGGTCCCACATTACGGATCAAAGACGATACAAGTACGTCTCACAGTCATACCAGAAGATGGTCGGCCACGATGTAACAGAGAAAGAAGAGAGAATCAGAGAAGACGAAGGAGAGAAGAACAAGCTACAACAACTAAGATGGATGAAACTAACAATATTAGTGAAGAAGATCAACATGAAAGATTATCACACGAGGACGATGCCTCTTCTAAATCCTCTTGTTCAAGAGACCGACGTCCTCCGCAAAGACCACCGCCCATCTTAAGACAAAAAACACATCGACACACAAGAAGAGAACACAGAGATCGTAAACACCAAAAGAAA
This sequence comes from Lasaia peninsularis, assembly GCA_018236625.1. Lineage (NCBI taxonomy): Eukaryota > Metazoa > Arthropoda > Insecta > Lepidoptera > Riodinidae > Lasaia > Lasaia peninsularis. Next base: position 6,692 of record DVZL01000982.1, read on the forward strand.
CGATCAGGCAGTTTACAAAGACGTGAATTACTTGAAATAATACAAGCGAACATGGAAAAGAATCATCTGAGTTTTCAAACTACAAGGTTAGTTTGCCATTTCTTAGGCCCGGTTGCTATATTTAGGAACGGATTAGTTTTACTTACGAATGACAATTCTTTGTACCTACTTATAAGAATTCTGCTCGCAAGATATTTAACTACGATCACTCATCGTGTGTAGTTCAAAAATTATTGGATCGATGAATTGCCTCATCACTTTTATACAAGCTAATTGTAATGCTTACAAATTGTGGTTCGTTTATTATATAATTGGGCATTCGTTAAATATTGTTCTCCGTTAAATCATGCTGATATTTAAAAATTAACAATAAATTCTTTATCAGTTTGTGCGGTTTGAAGTGTCGACCTGCCTATCAATAAAAATATCGCGATCCCCTAATACGTCAGAATGACACAATTATACTGATCACAATATTTCTTTTCAGAAAGCCCAACGAACATGTTACAAACGTAGAAGAAATCAAGAGTAAATACCAGAAAGTCCGTAATCGATCTTACACCGTCAGCGAGAAGCCCGCAAACGCGTTCCAGAAGCTAAAGCCCGAGGGTAACGGGCACCCGGAGCTGGGCGGCGACTCGCACCTGTGCCGCTACGACCGCTACCTGCACGCCGTGATCTGCTCGTCGGCGCGCCACGCCCACACGGGCTACCACCACAAGCAGCCGCCGCCCCCCTCGCGAGCCCCACGGCCCGCCCGCCCCCCACCACCGCACGCCCGCTCCAGGTCACACGACCTACCACTGAGGACCCCACCGTCGCAGCCTCGAGTGCTTCAAATTATATTCTTATAGGACTTACGATTCGGCGTACTGCGCCTTAACGAGTGAAGTGTTACCAGACCACAAAACGATTTGAATGTTGCTAAAACGAGTACTGAAGTTTCTGCAATTTTCGATCGATCGATTACTAGATGTGTCATTTGTTTGGAAGATTTTGTGACCGTTGGTATCTCGTAATGAGACGCCGACGTATTGACGTGCCTCTCGAAGAAATGTAGTGGCGGTTTTAAAATGTTTTAAGGGAAAATCTTTTGTGATAGTAATGCTTAAATTACTTTTTAGTATAATAGTTAACTTATTTATCATTCCGTTAGGACTTCTACGTTTTGTAATTTTAGATGTAGATACAGAATACTTGTAAGATATTTATTTGTATATTCCTAATATAAATTGAGAAACGTTCATACTTTTTGTATGTCAGTAACATAAAGTTTGTGTTGATTTGCATAAGTATTAGGATAAGTTGAAAATGTATTATTTCAGTTTTATGAAAATAAGGGAATTTATGTAGATTTTAAAATATTTATATAAGTAACTCCTTGAATTCTGATCCTTCTGAGGTCTGCTAAAATATTGATGTCAAAATTTAAACAATTCCCAAAGTGTTGTAGGTATATTTTCAGCCTAGTGCCTTTTTGAAATTGTAAAATCACTTTTTTGGGTACACTTAATGTTTTTATACATTAGTATAAGATTTGTTTTAATGCTCACTTTTAAGCTAAATAACTCATCTCAGAGTTATAGACTGATGTTAGCTTTAAGTGATAGATGCTCAGATAGCATATAATGAACTTTGCAGCTGAATTACCATGATCAGTATTCATTGTTTTAAGTAAATTAATGAATCTCGTAACTTCATCTACCTCTTATATAAATTCTTAGTTATAATTATTTATATGTATAGCTTTGACGTAAATATGTATAGTTATTAACGGTGGAGAAATAATATTAATACCGTAAAACATTTTATAAATGGGTACTTGAAAAATACAATCTTTCTAACCTTTTTCCGTTTCTACATCTGATATTCAGGGTCAAATCCACAAGATTTTAATACATAATACCCTTTTTTTAACATATCTTCGTTAAATCCTGCTGGAAACAATAAAAAATATGATTTTGGGAAAAATTAACAATTATTTAATTACGAAAAATATGAATGTATCTTGAAATAACAGGCAGAGAATTGGACACCACTACATTGCATTTTTTCCCTGTAGTTATTACGATGATGCAATAGTTGTAAGAAATGTCTAGAAAATAATTTTAATAAGCTCAATCTTTACAATGTTAATATCTTGACAAATAATTCTGAACCATAAAAGTGTTGAAATTCAAGATGGCAAAGTACTTATTGAGAAGTAACGAGGTAATGCTTACAAAAACCTAGCTTTACCAAATCCCTATTTTTAAAATGAAGGACTAAATATTAAAAAAATTAAAGCCTGATATCCTAATACCCTAACGCCGGTAGTTAAGAACAATGGCACTCAATCAATTCCCGCGTATAATCATTGACGATAAGAGAACACTAGTGAAAGCAGAACATAGCGAGAGCAAATAGCATTCTACTCAATTTATTTTAATGATTTTATAAAATAAATATATATATAATGTACTCATATTAATCAATAATATAAAATGTTCGGCTACGCTCTAAAAATAAAGTCTTATTGTTTTGCAGTTCATCAGCAAAGTCACAAAATGGGCTCTGATGAGCAAAAAATACTCATTCATGAAGCTGGTCTAAAGATTACAAAGACCTAATAAAGATTACAAGAACAAGAACGACCTGTCCGCAATGTTATACATCTTTTTCATGTTTGTAAGACCGGTTGTCTCACTCCCACAAACCAGATTTGCCAATTGCCAGAAAGAGAAGTTGACCAGTGTGGAAAGAGTTATCAATACTACATATTCGGGACAGGTCGTTGTTAGGAGTATTAACTCCAATTAACTTCAGCTTAATGGGCCGTACTGCACTTTTCACTAAATTACTTTCAAACCAAGTCACGTGCGCGTGATTGTCGTGCGTAACCGACGACAACAAAACAATAAATTGGTTCTAAGAATATTTTGAAACGGATCGCTTAAAATTATATGGCCTATTTATGTTCATGTTTTTTTATCAGAAACATTTTTCTTTTTCAATGCTTGCTGTAACTTGTAGTTGGCAACATTAGTATGCTGCCAGTTACATCGAAAGGCCCCGAAATTTAATCAAGAAAAAACAAAGACAGTACACCAAATTAAACAAACCAATTTTGATTATTAGTGATTGCCGCAGTTTTTTAATAGGAATAAATCCTACTCTATTTATATCAAGCAATTTTTTTTAATCAAAACAAGACTCGTGTGTCTATGGTAACTGGCCACTATTTTACTTATAAACTGTTTCGAGAAAAGGAGTTGCGTAAATGTATTTGTGGCCAACTACTGCATTTTTTGAGCCCTAAGTCTCGATTAATGTTTATTTAGTGTACCAGCAAATATATTTAAAAAGGGACTAATCATTATATACACACTACACATATTTTTTAAACTTACGTCGATAAAATGACTACGTCAGTCCCATCGTTTTATATATTTTTTATTTAACGTGACAGAGAGAGGGAAGCGTCTTCGTTCTCTCATTGACAACTTTTTATGTTTACACACGTAAAAAAGATAAAAAATCGCTAAATGAAATTCTCCACTAATTTTTAATCTTTTATTTTTTTTAACAAGAATCCAATAAAATTATTTAACAATGTATAGTATAAGTGCTTGGTCTTGTCATATATTTATTATAAAATATAACTATTGATTTAAACGTTGTTTTACCTTGGTCTCCCCAATATTCTCATCCTCAAGACATAGCCTACTAAAATTAGCAGCATTATCACAGCGGTCAATACTATAGTAGATTCCAAAGGTAGACCACATTTATTAACTTCGTAACTATTAGGCGCTATTGATACCTGAAATCAAATGTCCCTTAAGTTCTTATATATAAACTAAAGCATAATTAAAATTAGCGTATGCAGTCCGATTAAGTGTAAGATTCCTGCAACGATTTTCTTATAAATTGGCACGTAACAGGTAATGTTATGCACCAATCTTGCTTACAATCATTCTGTAGAGAGGTCAATTCTGTGCATGAAATATATTTCCAAAATAACTATCGGGGGTGATTAGGTATGATGTATATATTTTACTGATGCCAAAAATGCAATCAGTAAAATTTTTGTCTGTCTGCCTGTCCGTATAACCGTTATAGAAAAAAAACTACTCGCCGGATTTTAACGAAACTTGGTAAAATCATTTTTCATACTCCTGAGATGGTTACAGTATACTTTTCATCACGCTATAATCAAGAGGAGCAGAGTAGTGAAGAGAAATGTTGGGAAAACGGGAGAAGTAACATTTTTTTAGCTTCCGTCGCGTGTGCAACGCTTATGGTTAAAGCTACACAGAAATCATGTATGACGGAAATGTTCTCCTTATAATTATATAAAAAATATCCCATGACAGTATATGTCTATATTTTATGGTTAACTCACAATAACACGTGTAACTCCCGATAGCTTAGCAGTTCGAATATTTCTGATTATATTTGTCTTACGTTTATATTAATCTCAGTCATCCCTAATTAAAAAAGTTAACGTTATTAACTATTCCATAAAAAAAATCATAGAAATCGGTAAAGAAACACTAAAGTTATACATTAAACACTCTAATAATAATCCATCGCACGTGAATACTGAATCATGCTGTAAGGATTATTTTTGTATGAGTTCGCCAACAATCAGGCAGGCGGCTTGCTCGACGTCTAGAGACTAGCGAGTCACCTAGCGAGTAGCTTCGTAAAACGAACATTCTCGAACGTTCGCGACCATTACCTAATCTCCGCGTCGAAATACGACAACATTATTATGGCGCAGAAATAGGTTAGACGGAGGATACTCTGGCACATTACTGCACATTACTCTACCACCAATAAATTCATATTCAATGCGTGTAATTTGTCCCGGAATTACTCAATAGTATTGACAGAAACACTACTTACAAGCATATACTTTGGATTCGGCCTGTTACGCCAAGAGAATGACGGCACAGAATATTCTAGAAACTGGGTTATTCCATCTCGCTCGTAGTTGTGATGTACCAAGCATCCGTGGTGTGTGTGACCACCAAACACAACTCTTGGTTTTATTTTATGAACTAAATAATCGGTGGCTTCTTTGGATAGTGCATCGATTTTTAACCGGAACAATTTGTTTTTCTCCGGCAGAGGTGGTGCGTCAGGTTCATTGCATTTGGCATCCGAAACTCTATATAATGGAAAATGCTAAAATATTTTCAATTATTTAAGCACATCAATTTACTACGTCTATAATTGACAATTATTTTAACAATTTTTTGATCAAATATTTTTTAGGTAGAGTAAAATTTGACAATGGGACAAAATATAAAAAAATAAGTGAAAAATAAAAAAAAATATTTGATTAATCAAACTGTGGATGTGGAAGGCGGATCTTCTCAGTGGGCGGCTGCGTTCTGATCCGGTGGTAAATTTTAGAATTATAAACTTGTAAGGTTAATGTGAAATGAAATCTTTTCTATTTCTTGCTATTCCTAATAAAGTGCAATTACACTATCGCTAAGAATTAATTAGGCACTATAGCCAAACCAAATGCTATAATTACACTACGATTTAAACCTAAGTTTCACTTCAATATTATCTTCGGTACTGTAGGCGACGGCAGGTTATTAAGAACAGCAGAGCCGTCTGCTTGTTTGCTAAAAAATCACAACACAGAGGGAGATGCAAAATGAAATAACTTGTGTAAAATAAAAGAATACCTGCATCAATATTGGTTGACTGTAGTTTACTTTCTTATCCTGAATTGAACATGTAGAGCCTTTGGAACATGAACTGAGATCATCTAAAATATATAATTATATTTTAGTTACACGAAATCATTAAAATATAAAAAAGACTATTCTAATCCATTCATCCAAGTCATGTCTAAATAAGCTATTTTTTTATTCTCATTACAATAGCCTACCATCTGGATTCCTCCAGCTCTATTTATTAAAAAAATGCCATAAAATTCATTAGTTTGAAAAATCTAAGCAGACATAGGGAAAGACAGGAATGGGACGTGACCTAGATTTATACTATGTAGCAACAAATACCTACCTATATTATATATAAGCTTTAGAAGTGTCTGGCTGGCAGTTTACATGAAAGTTGTAGATAAAAAATGTGTACAAAATCAAATAATAATTGTATAGATAATCTTATATTTTTTTATACTTGTGACATTTATTAGCGATGGTTATCTTTTCGAAAGAGCTGCCTGTTTCCTTGTTATTTAATGACATAAATAATTCATAACCACCAACCTGATATTTTGTCTATGGCTTTTCTAGCTTTGGTACAAAGGCGGCAATAGTCCCCTTCCATTGCCATAGAATTTATTAATACAAAGTGATTGCCTTTCAGGGATATAAATTGTACTGATGGAGCATTTAACAATTTCTCGAATCTTTCTACTGCACCTCTCCTAATTCTGAAAAATCATCAAAATATATTTTATTACTTACATAGAATATAGTACAGAAAATAGTACGGAATAATGGTTTTGAGTTATTTGATTACTATGTTGAGGGTTTGTTTAAATTTCTAGCTTAAAAGAGAAAAAATACATACATATCTTCACGCCAGATCCCTTTCGTCGTAGTATTGAATATCAAGTGACGCAATCTCTGTATACCTGCTTAGCTTCCTGTCCCCTTAGAACATACACTATCGTCTCAACGCGATCGCGTCGTTTCGCGCGATTAGAAATGTCAAAGTCAACAATTTGTACTAGGTTTCTTGAGTTTGACATTTCCAATCGCGCAAAATGACGCGATCGCATCGTGACGATAGTGCACGTTCTAACACCCCTGTACATTTATTAATTTAATATTTTAGCTTCCTTCTTTTAGATATAATTAGACATAACAGCTAAGCATAATTACCGAAATAGAATGAAAAGCATCATATTGACCAACCTAAGAAAATTTTGTTATGATAGTTTTATCATCATCATCATCATCTTAGCCATTATTCTCCTCACGCCTAAACGAGGAAACCCAGGGTCCACTTTCCTACTTTTCCTCCTCCACTTTGCACAGTCTAAAGCATCCCTAAGAGTGAGTCCACTGCACACAGTCTTGTTCCACGGCATCCAGCCAGCATTTCTTGGGTCGGCCTCTTTTATGGACTTCAGTTGGTTAAATGGGGTTTAAGCATTTGTTACCCACACAGCCTGCCGGTTTACATAGAACATCCCGTACCATCTCAGGTAGCTTTCCAGCAGTTTTTCTGCTATGTCACGAACATGAAGGCTGCCAAGTACGTGAGCGTTTCTAATGCAATCTTTATGAGTTATGCTACACATACATCACAGCACCTTCATCTCCGTGACATGCAGCCTCTGCTCATGCCTTTAGAGTAACGACCATGTTTCACTCCTATATAAAAGGACAGTTCTATTGATTTTTTTATCATTGTTATCCAGTATACAAAGATGACAATTTAAAAATTGCAAATAGTTTTCACCTTATTATTATTAGGGTAAAAATGGTACCCTTTTTCTTAGTAATAAGACTTTACTGTTTGTCTGTCTGTCTATGATGACCATGATAGCTAGACAGTTGAAATTTTCACAGATAATGTATTTTTTTTTTGCTGCTATAACAACAAAAATAAAAATATAGAATAAAGTAAATATTAAAATAGTTGTACCATGTAGTACATAGCATTGAAGAAACCTTAGTTTCCTGATAACTAATTGATGGAGCTATGCATATTTAGATAGCTGTATAATGAGACTGAATATTTTTATCTGAATCATAATCATTCAGTCTTACTTCAGTTTGTATTGTGTATGCTACACACTATTTATATGCTTTTACAGTTAAGTACTGAATGCAATTTTCTTGCTGTTTTTTTAGTTCATAGATATGCTACTGTACCCAATGCACCCGCACATTTCGAATTTTTTTCATTATATTTAATCTAGATAGAGCTTTTTACAATTCAAGTATGTAATACAAAATAAATTATTACCGATTATGAAATCCAACATCATGATTTCCCACTGCTACATACATCTTAGTACTGGCTGGTATTGCAAATAATTGATTAAATCTTTCAACATACTCATTGAATTGGTTTGTATTGGTCCATTCTCCTTCATCAAACAAATCGCCTGAAATATAGTTATTTAATCTCATTAATGTAATTAATAAAATCAGGTGTTACTTTGCAGAAAAACAAGTTTAAACAAAAATAAATTATTACTTTAAAATTTTGCAGCACAATAAGTGTGTGTGTGTTTTGTGGAGTTGGATACATTTTGGGTCTTCGACTTCTGGTAAATCTGATCCATTTAATGTGGATCATCTTGATTGATTGTGTTACACTATACTACTGTTATGTAATTGAATTTAGAAATTAATATTAAATTACAAACTTTACTTCTTTATAATATTAGTATAAATAGATGAATATTTAAATGGATGTCTTATTTGTTTGCTTGTACCTAAGAATTGTATCATGAGAAAACCATAGAATTTATCATCATAGTCAAAATCATTGCATCTTAAAATTACCTAGAACAAAAACTACATCAGGCTTATGTAATGCTATTATTGCTTGAAATGCTTGTTTCATTTGCCATTCCCTTCTCCATTTGTCTAACCAATGGCCTCTATATGGTCCCAATAAGTGTGTGTCGGCCAAAATAAATGCTCTTAAAGGCTCTGTAGCTTCTGAATCATTTAAGGATGGCCATGAACACTGAAAAATAAACATCACATAAAACAATCGAAAATAAATTTATTTGCAAATCACAATATAGGTATTAAGATTTTTAATGGGCACATTCTTTATTTTGCTGCCATATAACTAAAATACCACCATGTAATGCAACTTATTTAAAAGATGAGACTAAGAATATAATAAAATCTATTCGTAAGCTAGCTCCATATACACCATATTAGTAAATAGCTTTTTCGCCCATTTAGATATTATAAATTAGTAAAATCGAAAATCTAATAAAGCCTGTTATTTCAAAATACTATGTTGATAGTAGAATTACCTGAGCAACGACTACATAGTAAATTATGAATTCACAGTATAGTGCGATGAATAACACACCGGTAATAAATATTAAAAACTTTTTAGAAATGCGTCTCATGATTTTGTGAAACTATGAAGCCGATTTACAATTAAAGTGCTGTCTACAATTGTACAGATCATATTGTACTCTTATCAATATACAGGGGTATTTAACACCGGTTCTCAATTCTACAAAATAAGAGTTTAGAAACTTTTTAAATACTTTTTGTTACATTCTGATTATTTAAATTGTACTTTTTTCGTTGCGTTTAGACCTTTTTTCACACAGTTTGGTAAGTACAATATTGAAAATAAGTTCATAAAAATTAAATTACTTCTTTTGCAACTCTAAAGTCTTACGAAATAAGATTTATGATAACTTTAAAGTTTTATCAACAGCTGATAGGCGATAGCTGTTGACATTTGTTCCACTTTGCCACAGACTAAATGAGATGAACTATACCATAACGTCTATGGTAACGCCATAGACGTCCATAACACTAAAGATAGATGTTGTCCAGTGTAGAAAGAGTTAAATAGTCAAGCAGTCTCATTGTCAGGATTGCAATCTCTGATATATTAGATGACTTTTCACTTAAAAGCTTTTTAGGAAACAATTCCTAGAGCGCTCTTCCAGATATTTCAAATCGACATTTAAAATCCAGTTTTGCTTATGCTCAAATTTAAATTTTCGGTTCGATATGAAAATCCTTTTCGTTTTATCTTTTAAAAAAACTTCCAAAAGCTTCTCAATAAGTTATCCTGAAGCTACATTCTAATAGATCGATAAGTTTTACACATTTGTGACATCAATGTAATACGGAGAACTTAATGCGTTTGCAAAACTATTTGAAAAATAACAACGAAAATATATAATTCACATAATATAATGGCAAAACTACGGAACAGTGACGTAATACATAATATCGATAGTGCCAATTGCAAATAGCAGACGATTCAATTAAGCCGAGGGTAATCAGTACGGACAATCATATCCATACATGACAGCTTTCTTCTGCAGGGTATTTTGACATGATCAGTCAGTATAATTTGAGAATTGAAAAAAAAATACATTTACTGTCCTAAACTTTTATTTCTAAGTTACGTTAATTACATGTAAATAAATAAAGTAGAGAGCCTCATCTTAAAATATATACAATTTCATAATAAGTAGTAAATTAATTTTATTACATATGTGATTACATTTAAACGAAATCAATATAAAGATAATACAATATTTCAATTACATTGTCAGAATAATAAAGGTAAAGAAAAATCTGGAGATTACACTCCTTACAGATATACCTGTCCCCAATATTAAATATCTATCTCATATAGGGTTGGCTATTTCACTCTCCTAGGGTCAGCTTGTTTTGATTTTATGAATTCTACAAAACTTTAGGAAGAGAGTTTGGCTAATCTAGAGCGATTTAGCAACAATATGTGTTGGGGACAGATCAGTGTTAAGAGTGTAATCTACAGATAGATATAGCAATAAGAAGTACCTACCTTAAGCTTCATCGGTGGCATGATTCAGACTATTCTAGTTCCAAAATAATTTTTCAAAATACAAAGTAAAGTCCATATCTTACAGAATAAAGATGTAAATCTATTAAAATTTGTTTCGACATAATCATAATAGAAGATTTAATAAACTATTAGGTATCGAATCATTTTAAAACCTTTAGGATTAGTGGTTAGTGTTATCCTAATATTTAACTTAAAGTTAACTATACTAACAGTGTACACAAAAACACGTGAAAAAGAACATAAACCTAAAAGTGTTGAAAACACAATTTATTAAGCATTTTTACAAGAAGTAATGTTTGAGTAGACATGTATATGACATGTAGAGGAAAACATTAGGCGGTTTTTAGCGTAGGCGTTTTGCAGTGTTTCATTTCATATTATATCTATCGCAAAAATGTAACGCGTCATTCGCACGTTTTGTACTTAATTCCTGAATCCATGGAAGCATCGCTAATTGAAAAAGTATTTTAAAAAATAAATCTACAATCTTAACTAACATAATACCTTATGCTTTATAGTAACACACGGAGGTACGACTATGGACTTTGGCTGGAGACCATCAACATCCCGATATCTTCTAAATTTTGCTTACCGAACTAGATAACGAGACGTGGTTGAAAAAGGATTGGCATATAGTCTAAAATTTTAGTTCTAAATGTTTAATAAACTTGTCGATATTTTGTTCATTTATTTGAGTATAACCCATTCAAAATTTTTAATAGATATTATTTTTATTTTTTAAATTTAAAATAATTTAATAACACTTTAATCTAAGAACTAAAATGAATACTATGGATTTTATATAATAATTTTAGATAATTAAGTACAGTATTTTTTGCTCAAAACTAAGACTAAAATTAATGAAATGTAAATTAAAAAAAGCATAAAAATGCAACTTAGATCTTGAAATTTTGGATCTATCGCCTTAGAAAATAAATAATAAATGGACTGAAACAACTTAAGGTAACTACCATATTTCAGGTTACAACAACCCACAATTTTACATGAATGTTAGTTGATCCTTCCTTATAGATAACTTATTTATTAATGATACTCTTGGTTTTACGAGGTCCCCAGTCTTGTCTTATTATTAAAATACTAAAACAAAACAACTAATAACTTGAAAAACCGATATAAAATAATAATAATAATAATGTTTAGAATAATAATGACCTTCAAAATTAGAAGAATGATTTTATCATTGCTACTGTCAAAATAGTCTTGGGGCAAAAAAAATAAATTATATTATGAGGGTTTTCGTGTAGATATTTTTTTATTTACGGGTCCATAAAATCAACATATAATTTCAAATAGTCAATATTATAGTCAACCTTGTTATTTACCTACAATGGATATACAATGAAATACATTTGACGAATGAAATAAATTTAAACTTCATTTGTGCGAGTTACTGATAACTTGTAATGCATAATGTAATCGCATATGCGATTTTTTGTCTCTTCAAATCGTATATTTAAAAAAAGATTTCTTGATTTAATGGTACCTTATCTTGTTTCATATTATAAAGATTAATTAAAAATAGCTTTCAAAACAAGATATTTAGAATAACACACATACACATATTGTACAGACACAACATAAACATAAGCAAAATTTCCTAATTGACATAAGGTTTTCGTTGGACACATGATATTTTGCGATATCTTTACTCTGTCTATTAACCGTTCATCGCATTGATCCCAGATGACACTAACGTTAAATTAAAAGCTTACAAGTATTAAAGCATTAGCAAAATCATAATCTTAAACTAAATGTTAGTCGTAAAATTAAGAACTTAAAATACTATTTGGTAAACAAATACTCATTATTGTGTTATGCATTATTTGGAGCGGATTTGACTAAATGTCATTAAAGCAATTTAGGAATAAACTGGTAACTGAAATTTGTTTTTTCAAACACCCATTAAACATTTATAAGAAAGATAGTAAAATGTGTATAATGGCGAATTTTAATTAGAGAGAAAATTCATATTTGTAGCTAAAAGTTGCAAGAGATTTAAGGTATTATACAATTACGTCTTTAGTTAAGTTAAAGTTATTCTAAAAAATAAAGTATAGTATCGAGAAAAATATTGTAGTGCTTGGGCCTTTGGCTTGGGTTTCACTTGGAAACATTTTTAATAAAAATGGAGGGCACATTTGCTGTCATGTTATTTACAAATAAATTAAGTTTAAAAAAAATAAAAAATAGTAAGTTGGAGATTATATAGATCTAATTTCAGATAAAATGTATATTAAGCAAAAACAATATTTTAATGTGACTTGAGTTACGATTGAACATTTTTTTTTCTATATAAATTAATCTGCAATTTTCAATCAAATAAAGTTAACTATAAAAATGCCTGGATTAATAATTATTATTGTGTAATAGT
>DVZL01000983.1:0-19609 GCA_018236625.1 Lasaia peninsularis
CATACATACATACATACATACATACATACATACATACATACATACATACATACATACATACATACCTACATACATACGTACAACCTAAGCTAATAAAAGCGTATTAAAAAGTGTATTTGACGTCTCATTGTGTACGTATTCCGATCGTGAACTAATACTGAAATAATGAGATTTTGAATTAAGACTTCTGGCAGCGACATACAGTGAAGATGTTCCTTTTGGTAGTCGCCAATATAATCATGCTACGGCTTGACACTCGACTTCATAATACCGACAACTTGGTTTATTTTACGTGCCAAGGCGCGCCTTTCTAACTTCACTATTTCCTTATTACTCTAAAAGCCTATTACTCGAATGCAGTTAGAAAATAGTGATCTAACTTATAGCCGTTTTAAATAACGTTAAGGGATAGGGCTACCTTAAATAAGTAACCAGGCAACCACTGTTATTTTTCGATAATTAATAAAAATATCTTAGCAACAAAACTCTAGTAAGCCTATCTCTAACTACGTTATTGAAAACGGCCATTAGCAACGCCACCTAATATTGAGAAAATGAGAATTTGAATTAAGATTTCTAGCCAGAACTTACAGTGATGACTAAATTTTGTCCGTCGCCAAAAATCATGCCACGGTATGACGATCGATTTTAAAATTTCATTCGCTCAGATAAGATCGCGCTTTTACGCGCCAACTCGCTCACAAAAGATGCCGCCATATTGACAAAGGGACTGCGCGCGATAAACGCCCGCCACAATTGTGGGTACCAATACTATCACATGAATGGAATTCACTCACCAAGTTACGCTTGTTTGCCATTAATAAAAGTATGTAATTTTGTCCACAGATGCTTCTCTCACGCGTCAAGCATCAGTAGACCCGGTGCCGTCGACTTCAGGAACACCTGCACACCTCACCCGACCACCTGCTGAACTCTTGCAGCTGGTAATATTTAGAATATGCTTAATCACGTACTGTTAGATATCAATTGTATTTTGGTTCATATTTTAAATACCAGAACGAAAAGGTTTGTCTTTTTTCCTCCTTCATACTTTACTTTGGAAACATCAAAGATTTGAATTTTTGGACGTTCATAAAGCAATAATTTGACAAGGTAAAATGTGTATAATATATTTCTGCTTGAAGAAATCGGAAAGTGGCATCGTTCGTTGCAGCGTAGCGACTAGAAAATTCTGACTTTCCGGCTGGACGGCAGAAAATGTGAAATATAGTACTTATAGGGTGATTTTTAATGTTAAAGCAAATAATAAAACACTTTTGTGAATAAGTAGAGCATAAATAGTATCAAATTGATACATTTTACTTAAACGTAGATATATCACCGTTTTGTATGACGTTGACCACCTCGTTGGTCGAGCTGTTAGCTTACACGACTGACTCCATCGACTAATAGCGAGGCTCGGGTTCAATTCCCGACGGGGAAAGTGTGATGTGTGATGAATATAGATATTTCCGTGTCTGGGTGTTTATTGAATTTATTCTGGTATTTAAGTATTTCTATGTATTACTATTGTTGTTTAACACCTATAACAAAACCATTGAATTAGTTTACTTTGGGGTTAGATTAATTTGTGTAATTTGTCTAGATATATTTTTTTATTAAAATAAATGTAAAACTGTTTTAGGTACGTCAAACAATGAAAACCTAATTAAAATTAGTCTTTAATACTTTCTGTTAGAGCAAACACACACAAAATATTTTAAATCCTGAATCGTTCCAGCAACTTATTTGAACTTGTTTGATAAATATATTTAAATACCGCAATAAATAATAGGTATATAAACTCGTTATAAAGTGTATATAAAAACTTGTACTTAAAGTAGGTATCATAAATTTCCATTCCTACGTTGAATTCATAAATACAATCCCTTAAACATCACCTAAGCATCAAAATGAAGATAAAGCTGCAATATATACGCCTACTATAATTACTCTGCTCGTATGCTATAAAAAATACTGCTTATAACCCTCCAAATCCTAAATGATAGCCTCATGCGAAATAAACTGAACATTTAAAACGCAGAACAATGTTGCTCTTTATTTTATTACAGGCACTCGAGTTTTTCTGAACGTTTTCATTGTCTTGAATTTTGTTTAAGAAATATCACGCTTACAAAGTCTAAATGAAATGAAAATAATAAATGGAGAACATAACTGTGTATGGAAAACTAAAATAGTGTTTTGTTTTAGCTTCTTTTGTTTTATAACTGTTTGTTGTTTGAGAATGAGTTGAGAATTGATATCAAAATATTACCACTGTTTTGCTCATTCCCATCTTCGTCATATATTCATCTCTAGCATGAATAAGTCTTTTATCTATAACTAAGTAATTGATTATTTCTATAATCTTGAATCTCGATAACAATATAGCTACTTTAATAACATTAGTAAAGTCCATTTACTTCCAACTAGCTGTGACCCGCGACTTAGTACTCATTTTTATTTTATATATTTCTAAAAAAACAAAGGCGGCCTTATCGCCAAGTCAGCGATCTCTTACAGGCAACAATAGAACAAAAGTTAATGAACGAAAGGTGCTCTAATCATACACATAAAATGTAACATAATATTGGAATATAAAATAAAAAAAATCGGCTATGATATGTACCTCTGCATACGCTTTCGGGGATACAGGCGTTATGATATTAATTTATTTTATTTTTCTAATTAATAACGATATCCACACGCGATGTAACTTTATATTAGGTACTATTATATAAATAAATATTTCTGGACAAATTACACAAATTGATCTAACCCCAAAGTAAGCAAATTAAATGCTCGTGTTAGTTTTGGTTTTGGACAACGATACTAATACAAGATTAAATTTAATAAACACCTCGACTCGGAAATACAGACATCTATGTTCATCACACAAACGTCTGTCCCCGTCTGGATTCGAACCCGAGCTGACAAAATGTTTTTAATACTATTGATACTACAATTTTTATCAAAGAGGTAATTTGAGTGTTAGAACTTAGCGTCCAATTTTCTACTCTTTCTTCGCTTACATACACTCTACTTACCTTCGATATCATGGATGAGTATTGACACAGCCACATTGTTCCACGACATCTGGCCAGCGTTTTTGAGTTAACCTCGTTTCAATGTGAATACCTTGGTTTTGAATTTAATTCCTTTAAAAAAAAAAGAGATTTGGAGAGCCCATTATGTCACGTTTCGTTAATTTCTCTTGTGGTTTTTTCACTGAACAAAAAGATGGCTTTTTGTTTTTGGATAACCTAATTGTTCCTCTGACCTTTATCTCCAATTGCTCTGCTTTATATACTTTTGTTTCCGGGGCAAAAAGTATATAAAGCTTCATTTGTATTCACGGAGTTCAATTCATGTTTATGTTAATTTGGGCTTAATTAATTTTAATATCATTTCCTTTGTTTTATTTATATAGAGCTAGTATGTCTTATTTGAGCTTTTATGAAACCTTCTTTCCAGGGAATAAATGATTATTATTCATTTGTTTCTATTTTTATGGTGATGTTAATAAATTAGACGCCTGTAAACGTGAGGTTTTCAAACCAGTGAATTATAGTAGCGTATTTTTTTAAAATTTGAATTAGCCTTGTATTATATGTTACTATAAGAAGAAGTGAAAAAACAGTACTTTTTTATATTCACTTATAATAGAAAATTATTTCTCAACTAGCCGACTGATTTCGATATTTGCTGCATCACCAGGGCTACAACTTATGTAACTTGAGTATTAGTAACATAAGTAATAAATAATTATGTTTTTAAGAGCCTTGGTGGCCTATTGGTATACGTTTTGGATGTAGTGATGAACTTTTCTACCATAAGTATACTTTCTGAGCGCTCGTACGGTGAAGAAAAACATCGTGAGGAAACCCGGATTCTGTGTATCCCAATTCGATCTAATCTAGAATTGAGCCTGATTTCACAGAGGTCAGATGACAGTTACTCTGTGTAAATTCTGTTGCCCTTGTAGAACCGCCTAGATTGGATAGCTAACCCTGATAACATCTCTTATCAAAGAGAGGGGTTCAGACGATGAAGAATTGCGCTGCTAACTCGAGGCTATGATAAGTTTCTTGTGCAAGTAAAAAGCTACACTACCCTTCGAACTGGATTATGACAGTGACGAGTATTAAAGTGATGAGGGTAGTAATATTTTTTTTTATAGCTGAAAGCTTAATATAGTGACCTTCAACTCATCTGATGGAAAGTAAAGAAGGGGTCGAAGGTGAAAGCTCAAATATTTACTTTTTCTTTAAAGACGCTAAAATTGTTATGGTCTGGAAATATCTTCCCAGGTAGGATTTCCAAATTGCAAATCTTTTTGCTCATGTAAAGGAGATATCAACCAAATCTAGTTGATACCTCATAGTACACCTCAAGTTACGGCTGACAAATGGAACTGGTAGAATCAAATTGTGAAGTTTCTGGACACACTCACCAAAGTGCATCCTGAAAAAACCGAATAACATTGGTAATTCGGACGAGATGCGACTACAGTTTAGAAATTATAAGAAATATTGAAAATAAAAGAAATATAAAATCTGATCTAAAATTCAATTTGAGAGATCAAGTAAGGGAAATATCTTTTTAAATAATACAGTAGATACTTTGCGAGGGAAACCAACTTCGAGCCAAAAGCTATTTGGTAAATTAAATAGAATTAAATATCCATTTTATAATTCCACTTGAAGTTTGTCTAAGCGTTTTTTTTGTCCTATCCTTATTCCGTCCTATATCAGATGATATCACGGTTGGCTTCATAATCTAGGTGATTTGATAAGGACACAAGTATTACATAATATGCACCCACGATTAGCCGATGATATTTGGTTTCATGATATTAAAGGTGGCAAGTCCGTCGCCATATCAGGAACAGATTCTGAGTTTCCTCGAGATGTTATCCTTCACCGTAAGAGCACTCAGAAAAATATGTACATATTATCTTAGAGAAATTCATTGGTCTATCCGGGGCTCGAACCTGAACTACCGAAATTGACGTCCGAAACGCGTACCACAAGGCCATCGAGGCCGTAGATTTTAATGAAATTCGTTAAGCTTGTTGATTATAATACGGAGCAACATAACCAAATTTAACCGAATTCGAAAAATAATGACAATGTCCCGGTCCGGAGGGTAGCACACCAGGCCTAATACCCCGGCCACGGGACAGCGATGCATCTATAACATCTATGGTGTCTATAGGCCACGGTTGGCTCTAACCACCAGGAGACCCGTGTGCCTGTTCGCTTCTTTATTCCATAAAAAAGGTATTCTTAAACTTATTGTTTGAATTTTTATTCCATTACACAAAATCTACTAAATATTTTTATTTAAATTTAATGAATGACTCACACCTAAACCGTTAGGCAATGATACTACAAAGATTTGGTAAATATAATTCTTACACAATGCGAGTAATACTGCAGTAAGAGAGTAGTATTATTTCAAACTCGTAAAAAAAGCTTTAAAAATAGTACTTTCAATTGAAGATAATATACAAGAACATTTTTAGTTAAAGTTACCGGGACGCTTCTGATTCCAAAATATTATTTTTGAAGTGGTACGTTTTTTATTTTATCAACATGACCACTGGTGGTAGAGTCCTGTGAAGCAACTCGCCCAGGTAGGGCCTTAGCTATTTCTCCCGTCATAATAACATTATTATTTTCTGATCCATATGGTAGGGTAGCAGGTAGACTACCCTAACCTCTGTACTAGACATAAGGCTAACAGCCCGACCGCTGGACAGCGACATACAACATCTATGGTATATAGGGCTCGGTTTTCCCTCACCATCAAGAGACCTGTTTGTCTGTTCCCTCTCTTATCCTATGAAAAAGTCACGGCAAAACAAATGTATCGATAATCAGAAAGAAGAAGTCTGACCGTAAGAAGTCTGACAAAACTTAAGACTTGGTGATGGTAGAGTCACTAAAGTAGGGGTATATTTTGTTGCAGGAACCAGATGAAGGTCAGAAACAAAGGGAACAACTTCTACGCCAATATGCTTTCTTCCAGCTTAGGATACACTTAAAACGCGGACAAAATTTAGTTGCTATGGACAAGAACGGTGAGTTCCAATACTAAACAGACTATGAAGGGTTAAGCCGACTTGACCTTTGGAGGGGCAACTAAGTTTTAATATTTCGAAAAATCAATAGAAAAATAGCCTTATTGATTTTCAATTTATGAAGTTCTATAGAAGACCTTTATATATTTTGATTAGACTTGATACCACAAATTGGCTTAATCTTTCATAGACCATACTACACACTAAACACACACAACTGAGGCACAAAAAAACACTATGTAATATTAAACAATATTTTCACAGTATTTGAGGCTTCTCAATTTATGCGTATTATAGTCTGTTCACGTATTAGAAAATACGTCGTCAACTTAACAACCTCCTCGTCCAATCAAATTGCAGAATTTTAAATTATCTACATTTTAATTGGTCGACGGTAAATCGGTTACTACGTCACTTTTCTTAACGTGTTACAAATTTAAATTTTACTATTATCACATGTTTTTTTTTAATATAGTTGAAAAAATCCACAAACAATTGAAGCTATTGCAATAAGTTTTTGTCACAACAGCGCAAATTGCAAGACACTCTTAAGCTTATGAAAGCGTCACAGTTTCCGAGTACTTCTTTTACACCTAAATTTCACAAAAAAGGAATCATGGACACTTAGATTTATTTAGAAATAAAGCAAAAGAAATGAAATTTATTGTTTAAAACCTATTTTCAAGTTGGTTATTATTCTTTTTGTTCAGTTGATATTTAATTAGTGGTTTCGACAAATATCAAATATATTTTTATTAGATACGGTTTTTTTACTAAAACAAACATTAGACATGTCTGAATAAATGTAGGTTTAAATTTCCTGACTTACAAAAAAACAAATTACAAAATTTTAATTTTAAATAAGTATTAACTTTAGTAAAAATATAAAAAAAAACAATTACCTAGTTGAAAAAATATTTTTAAAAAAGCTTAATTTTTTGCGAAAATATCTAGTTAAGCAACAAAATCGATTTCAGTTAGGTATATATTTTATATTCTGACATGATTTTATATTTTGACTTTTCAGTCAAGATATCAATAGTTAAATTATTTCCATATTTTTCTACTTTTACACAATTTAATCATAATTTACAAAAACACTTTTTTAACATAATAATATATTTTTATGTCAGCAAAAGGCAGCGTTTGGAGATTTAAACTGTATGTATTTTTATTTTAACGTAGATATAATAAAATATGATTTATTTCAAAGATATACAGCTTTTTAGTTTCACAAATGCATAATTACAGAGCGTGTTAGGTATATAAAAATATTTAATTGCTATGAAATTATATGTTTATTATTCGTATGGTCAAGGGCTAAAATAGCTAGAATACAATATTTTACACAGGAGACCGCCCATTAAGCACGTGACTTTTTTTGGCAGTTTTTAACTTGGTGACACTTGTTTAAGCGTAACCTACTCTCTATACACCTCTATACAACCTCCTACATAATAAAAAAAACACAAAATATATTACAACACCCTCCCTTCTCCCCCTTGTAATAGGCTACTTTTTAACCGACTACATTAAAAAGACGGTATGTTTTTACGCAATAAGTAATTGGTCAGAAAAAATGCTGTGCTTTGATAATTCACTTAAAGTCACGGGCGCAAAAGCTGGTTTTTTATATGCGTCGTACGGTTGACATCCTAATTTTATTTATTCGAAAAGCATGATATCTAAGCCGCAGGTTAGCTTGTTGGCTTGGCTGACTTATAAAACCTGTCTGTTATTTGATTTTGAATACTATGAAAAATATCAAAATGTAAAATTAATTTTATCGCGTGGCGAGTTTGATAGGACCAAGATACAAGTCATAATTGCTGATGGGCGGCGCGGCGACGGGGCGGAAAAATGAAGCATCCGTCGCGCGTTGGCCTTACTGGTACCGGGCGCTATATCATTAAATACGTCACTGCCTAAAGGGATATTTTCTTTTGTACATACTCGAGCATTGACGTTTTTAAGAAAGTAATAATTTTGAAGTCTTTGTGTCCAAATACATATTCATTAATTCTCAAAATCATTTTGGATCAGACCAGTTTTAGCAAAAAATGGTCATGGCGTGTAAAGATTCACTACATAATTCTATTGTTTTTTTTTAATCGATACATCGGACACCATGTCAGAAAACCGGACCGTAACAAATCGGTCTATATCATCTGACCTTAATAACTACAAAACGATTCTTCGTAGAAACATGAATTTAGTAGTAGCGTATATAGTAAGGCCTTGAATTTGCATCGGAGCATTTGCATTTCTTTCAATCTTTAATACTAAGAGCGACGCGCTGATATAGACGTTTCACGTGGAAACCGACGACCGTGTGTACCGACACAGCCACACTCGATTTTTCATTTTGATTTCATATCTCTTTTCTCCTTAGAATGTATTGGTAAAAGTAATTGATATTTATAACGTATACTAATAGGTGTTATTTATTTACATATAAGGCACTTTTTAAGTTCATATACAACTCGTACAATAAAAACAATAAAATATATATAATAAACTATAATTTCTTTATAAAATTAAAAAAAAAAGTATTTGAAATGTTATTTTATACTTAATGTGGTTAATTTATTTTAACTTCAAGTTCTTAGATCGAAATCACCCTATATTACCAGGATGCCACTTAAACAAGGAATCTCTAAACTACAAAGGGATTTTTAAATAAGTCCTCCCCCTTTAATATCCTTGAGTATATATGCTATGGGATGCAATAATACTACCGGTGAACAAAAATCCTATTTCCATATTTTTCATTCATGACACTATTCTTAATTTGAAATCTTTTGGTTCAAATCTTATTAACCAATTTAATAATCTTAATTACCAATATTAAGATTAGCAGAAAAAAGAGAGAACATTCCTTTTTTCCCCCTAATAGTAAACATATGCATATTTTTATTAGGAAGGAAAAATACTTTTTTGTACGCGTGAATAGTTTAAAAACTTCACTCTGCGAATACATTGATGATGTTTCATTTTTAGAGAGGCTATTTTATGGCATTATACTTCTTTTTCGTCCTATCTTTATCCCGTTTCCATATCAGGCAATATCGTGTTCGGCTACCTAATCTAGGGGAATCGGCAAGGTCAGTTACACAGAGCAACTGCCATCCAATCTCTACGAACAAGAGCGAGTTAAGTCTTTGTTACTTGTGGAAAAGGTACATTATAAGGTACAATAAAATTGATAGACTTAAGTGTTACGTTGCAGAAATCTATATTTAAACAAATATAATTATTTTGCAAACTCCCGCCAAAACCAGTAGTTTTGTGCGACTCGATTATGCAAGACACTCAATTTACTCTCAATGCATGTTTTGCTTCGCAACCGAAGCATTTTCTTAATCGAATGTTTCGCTTCGCAACCGAAGCATCTTCACAACTGTATAGCCTATTACTATAGAAGCTAGTATACGATAACTAATAGTGCCAGTATGTATCATGTATTTTGGCGGGACTTTTGCAAAATAATTATTTTATCTTTATATACATTTTAATAAAACTTTTGCATTAATTAAGGTAGTCTGCTACACATGTTTTTGCTATAATAAAAACACACCACACAATGACACAGCACAAAAATCACATTTTATTATAGGCATGTTTTTATTTTTAATTGCAATTTATTATTATTTGAGAGCTTTGCTTTATTTTATATCCCATGTAGCGATAGTAGTTCAGATTTATACACATTGTTCTATTCGTGTTGGATTATATAAAACAAATGTTACTAGTTTTTATATAAAATATATAATTAATATTTTACCGTCTAAAAAAATAACGCGTTTTTTTTGATAAAGCAGGTGATACATACGGTTGATCGTAAGGGGAAATATCTGACATTAGAAAGAGAAATAAGATTATGCTAACACCTTAAGCTTTATGACGGTACACGATCTGTCTCTCTCTCTACTAAGGTTCTCTCTTATTTAACCGAAGGACAGTTGTAAGCCTATCTTCTTCGCTGTAACTATAGGTTTTTTACTTTTTAGCGTATTAAAATGGTAGGTCTTGATTTTCATAATATTAAATATTTAGGCCAAATAAAATGAGAAACTCTTACGTTGATTTCATATTTGCCGTCAGGTTTGATGTAGGATAATGATGATTCTAATAATGATATAGACATAAATAAACATAAAATAACAATGATATATAGCCAGTAACTTATTAGCTTTGAAGTTTTAAGAGATTTATTAGGTTATACTCTGTGCTCTTTAGAGCCACTTTTGCACAAAAGAATAAAAGCAGGCCTTGACATTCCTATACTTGTGGCGACCTTGATGAAGAGATCGCTGCATATTTTATATTTCCACGTCATCTGGCCAGCATTTCTTGAAGCGGCTGTTTTTCTAGTCGCTAATTTTCCACAGACAAAAAAAAACACAGGAGGTTATTATTTGACATCTATTTTTTTTTAATTTTTGTAACTGTGTCCACACACACAGTAAACCGATTTTGATGATTATTTTTTTCATTTAAAAGCTGGTACTTTCTACGTGGTCTCACTTTCGTTGGGTCCAATTCTAATACAAAATAATAAAATTGGAAACGGTTGTTTGCAATTTTACTGCGTTTAAGCTCATTCCAGTTGATATAGTGATAGGAAAGTGATGGAATTCAAATGTATATCCATATTCATTGCAGAATACGATAATAATTATTTTAACTATGTGACTATCAAATAAAATAGCCAATAGACATTTCATAACATGTAATAAAATAAATAATTCAAAATTTAGTTATAGAGCGGGAAATGTTTGGCTTTTTATGATAAATTGACAGTAAAATTAATAAATAATTGTGTAAATTTACATAATATGTGATTGGAATATTTCACTCAATTGTCTACAATACCATTTTACGTTGTCCATAGAATATGACTATGGAATTAATGGAATGAAAAAAATATATGAAATAAATTTTGGTCTCAGCGTGGTGATTGGTCGCAGCGATCTATTTGGCGGGACGTCCCAATTTTAAGCCCTAAATTAAATGTCCCGCGCGGGACAAGCACTGTCCCACTTTTTGAGGATTAATTGACATTGCGTTACCAAGCATGTCTAAGTAATATAAATATTATTATTTCGTATTCATACATTACATTAATATATTTTTTTAATTAAATTGAAATTTTTAATTATTTGAAAAACCTTTTCACATTACGGAACCTGCGGAAAAATATGGGAAAGGCGGTTAATTATGTTTTATTATTTTTTGACAACGTTTAACTTCAATAAAATATCGGTAGTTTTCATGAAGTACCAAGCAGTTCCACATGTAGGGTTATAAAAATAGATAACCTATTCTTCAACCCACCAAATGTGAATATAAAGTTTCATCAAAATAGGCTTTTCATTCACTGTGTAACGACATTGTTTTATACATTATACACAAAATTTTGAACTAGTTTTTGATTTGGTTATTTTTGAGATACACGATTACATATATGATTAACATAGTAAATGCATTTGAAGTTTTTTTTAATATCTTGCTTAAATCAATAATAAACGCAATACATCTAATTTCTTAGGTCAATCCTTGCATTATTATTAGTGATAAAAATACTTCCGTATACATGTTCTAGTTATGTTACGTATGTAGCTTATTTATAGTAAAAAAACATCATTGAGAAAATATAAAGCAATAGAACAATCTGTATATTTTAAGTAGTTAAATATGTATTATATTTATAATTTTAAGTGTTTTACTAAAATTATAACAAAATTTCGACAATTTAACAATTCTTCAATTAATTCTAAAAAACAACTTTTCAGCCAAATAATGATTTACCCATTTTACATAGATTTAAAGCTGCATTGCACAGATTTAAAAATAATTTGAATATGGGATCAAAATCAAAAACTTCGCTCGCCCTAGAACACAAATCTGCTTTATGTTAATCAGATAAACTAAACCTCAAACTACCAATAAAGAGATACTAATCAAATAATTAAACCAGTAAAAAAATCTGACATTAGGCGCCAAACTGCAATGATATTTCCAATGCACTACACTGCGCGCATAATCCATAACCAAAAACAATTGAAAGTTTCAAAACTCTGTCTGCTTTCACATTATGCAATGGTAGAGACTACATTCGTCACGGAAAATCAAATTTTAATATTCCAGTTAATAATATTTTGATTCATTAGACTTTGCATAATTTGATTCATTAGACTGAATGATATATTCAAAATATTCAGAAATTATGTAATATTTGATCAGGATAATCCCAATTACTATGAATCATAAATTATTAGATGTATTAATTACTCGTACTTTGAAATGTTTAGTTGTAGATGTCTAGACCCCTTTAGAGTCCTTTTAATGTTTTATTTATTATATTAATTTGGCTTTGTTCTATTCTAATTCTGTGTTTTGTGGGGTCCAAAACCAGGTTTGTTGTCAGGCACCAGCGACCCTTACGTGAAGTTCAAGGCCGGAGGTCGTCTACTGCACAAGTCCAGGATAGTTTATAGGGACCTTAATCCAGTGTGGGATGAATGCTTCACAGTGCCTATTGAAGATCCGTTTCAAGCTGTTCAGTTAAAGGTATGATCTTATCTCAAGAAGAAAACTGCAATAAGCCTTATGGAAAGCAGACACAATTTGCTAATAGTAATCCTCCCAGGTTCCTTTGGATTATATAGGTCCGATCCACACGAAACAATTTGGTTCGTTTTTTCTAATGCGAATGGCTAACAAATAATTCGCTGCCTTTGACTGTATTTCTAGAGCAATATAACCTGGCTATCCTTAAGGGTAGGGTGAATAGGCTGTTTATATGTAGGCATGAACAGTGTGATGTTTTGGCTGAACGGGTACAACTTACGTATGTTTTAGCATAAAAAATATCGCCATAAAGTCGGAATTCGCTAATTAAGTGTTCTGATTTGGAGTGTACCATAGGCCGTAAATTTGCTGATGTCAGTTAACATTTCAGCTCAAGGTTGGTAAGGCGTGGTTTCTATCTCAAAGCGAAGTATGATATTGTCCTTCACTAACGATATATCATCATGATGAATTAATAATATTGCATCATAGGACCTTATATTGTCAGCTAATTGTGGGTATATAAATACCCCTGGCTAATTCTACGGGGATTTCGGCGTGACGACATTTTTCTTTATTTTAATAAATTTCCTTCTATATATTATATAACCTATACATTTCATATACAACATTGACGACTTTTTAAATAAATTAATGAATAATCATTTTTATGCACCGATAATTACTCTATCATTACCTATTAGGTAAAGTCCATTCGCTTAGATACAGTTGTTCTTTAACGCGCCGCCTCGCATTTGTCAAAGGATGCCGACTTACGATGACAAAGGCCAGCCGTCGTACTCGTACGTCCTCTACTATTTTGTGTAAGTGACACTTCTAAATGAATCAATTTTATAAGAAAGTCGGTCTTATCAGAACGCACAATGGTAAGGACGCAATTCATACAAACTATACCTACATTTACAAAAATCACAGGTTTTCGACTACGATTGGGGATTACAAGACGACTTCATGGGTTCCTGTCACATAGACCTCACAGCCTTGGAGTTAGGGAGATCACAAGACCTGGTGCTATGCCTTCGGGACCCCAACAAACAAGGCCAGGATATGGGGGAGATCATCGTTAATGTTACGTTGTGGCCGAAATCGCAAGAGGACAAAGAACAGGTTAGTTGCTTTTTTCTTGCGAACTGTTGCTTGTGACTACTGTTTAGGTGTCATAAGTGAATTTATCATCTACCAACTCTCTTCCAATCCGACAACTTATGCAACCGAAATAACCAAAGGTTATTTAGAAAAACGGCATCTGTCCGTTTTAGTGAATTTTGTAGTATCTGTCGTCCGTTTTGGTAAATTATGTCTAAGTGCCGGCGGTACGAAGGTCGCCGGGACAGTCAGTGACTTTTTTTATGGCATAAGACAGCGAACAAGCACACGGGTGTCCTGATGGTAAGAGACAACCGTGGCCTATAGACACCACACTTAAGCAAAACTTAATAAAACCTAGTAAGTTTTTTTCCAAATATCAAACAATCTTTAACTTGTATCTTTTGACTATGAAGATTTTACAAAAAGCTGTGCTTTACTTTTAAAAAGCAATATTATAAAGAAACCATGGACATAAAAATTCATTTACTTTTTTCGACATCGGTTGTTTTTCCAAATAATTCTTCAACTTTAACTGAATATAGTCACTGCAATTATCGAATGATCTACAATAAAGTAATGAACTAAAACCCTCCACAATCTCAATCTTAATCCACGACGTCTACTCTATGATTTCGTATATATTTTTTCCTCGTAGTTCGCCTTTGTAGAACCAGTTGCCGGCAGCGGCGTTTTCAAGACAATACGACTTTGATAGCTTCGAAAAAGAGGTTACTTTTTCGTAATTGTTCATAAGTGGAAATCCCTTTCCATCAGGTGACTTTCTTTCTCTTTTGTCTTCTTTTCCATAAAAAAAAACTGCATATTTTTTTTTATTTAATCCGTACTAATATTATGAATGCAAAAATCACTCTGTTTGTCTGTTTGTTGGTCTGTCTATCTGTTACGTTTACACGCCTAAACCACTGATCAGATTTTAATGAAATTTGGTACAAAGATAGAGTTGACTTTGAGGAAGGATATAGGCTACATTTTACTGCAAAAAGGGTTAGAGGAGGGGATGAATATTTGAATGGAAATGTTTTGATTACATAAATATAACCGATTCGTTTTCATTTTACAATTGTCTAGGCTTTGTTTGTATGATATTCACATGTGGGTGAAGCCGCGGGCAACAGCTAGTATTATATGTATTAAAGTTTTTACAAAACATTCCAAATACTTTAATTTGGAAATGTCAAAGGGGAATACGATAAGTGAGTAGCGAAAAGCTAATCCATAAATCATAGTTAATTCAAATGGGTAATTCTTTATTATAAAGGTTTGTATACACCTGAGCCAGGCAATTACAAAATATATCTATAGGATACATTTCGGCGCGTATGGTCAGGGAGCTCCATGGACTTAATCCACCTGTACCATTCTTCAATCACAATACGAGACGAAAAGATAAGTACCATCCCTATATGGTTGATATACCTCGTATTAAAAACAAAAGGTTTGCCTTTTCTTTCATTCTTCGTACTGCTTAAGATTGGAATTTACTTCCTAAAGCAGTGTTCCCTATGAATTATAATTAGGGCGTTTTGAAGATTAGAGTGAATACGCTGCTTATAAAAAAAGTACCTTCACGCCTATTATCCCCGAAGGGTAGACGTGTGCTATTATATCCACGCCTCTAGAGTCCATTAGATATACTAGAACATCCACGATTAGCCAAGGTACTAGGGCCCTGATCTGATAGGTCAAGCCTATCGCCACTTCGGGCATATTCCATATTGTCTGCTTCTTGCTTAGTATATCTCCATCATCGACTACAACATCACTTACCATCAGGTGAGTTGTATGTCATTATACTGAATCATCATTATAAGAAAAAAGATAAACTTAAAAACTGCAAGTGTTTAAAGCGGTATTAAATCCCAAGTAAAACCCATTCGGTTAGGTGAATCATTTGTATATAACCTGATTCGAATACGTTACGAATAATAAATATAGATACGTCAAAAAGTTTTTCCTAGATTCCCATTCTAATAAACCCATTGATGAGTTCATCTATAGGTACTACGAATATTGGACATAGGTTTGCAAATTATAACCAACCCACAAAAAGTTACTTTTGCAGATAATTCAGTTTTACTACTAAACGGATAAACAATAATATTAGTAATTTGTTTCAAATTAGCTTCCCGCCCGCGGCTTTACCCGCGTTAATTACCTTAATACCACAAATAACTTTCAAAAGGTAGAAATATTTCCATCTTACTGATTGCGTAAAAACATATCTTCTTTTATGTAAGCGGTTAAAAAGTAGCCTATATCCTTTCCCAAGTTAAGTTCTATCTTCATACCAAATTTCATTAAAATCGGTTCTGTGTTGTAGGCGTGAAAGCGTAACAGACAGACAGAGTTACTTTCGCATTTATAATATTATTATGGACTAGTAAGGATTGATCAAATAGTTTATGCTATTTATTACTAGCTGTTACCACGACTTTGTCCTCGATTGAATTTAATGGTTTTATATAATTTCTAAAAAAAAGTATCACACCATGGGCCCTAGTACCTTTGCTAATCGGGTGTGGTCTAGTATATCTACTGGACTTACGAGTCATGGATATACTAGCATACATCTGCCTAACCCTTCAGGGATAATACGCGTGAAGACACTCTCTCTAAAAAAAGGAGCCTAAGTTCTATTAGTGGAACGTTCAGACAGACGGACAAAATTAAAAAAAAATCGTTTTTGGGTATATTTACAGTGGACACATACATATGCAAAGAAAAAGCGGTTATTTTAATTTTACAAATATACCCTAAAATTTTATTTATTTGTACAGCTACAACAGTGGTTGTTTGGATAATATCTTCGATTTACAAGACAATGTGTAACTGTGATTTAGAATTATAAAAATATTTTTAGTGCCGCGTCTTCAAGCTTTCGTGGTTTTTTTTGTGTTCCTGTCTTTCTTAAAAATCTGTGAACTTATTCTGGTAAAACTAGTACATATAATATGTACATGCCAGCCGGCCAATGTCGTTATGTCAGAGTAAACATAAAATTATCATGTAGTATACAAGAACCGGTTTTTGTGATCGATGAATGTTGTGGATGTTGTCGTCTGAATGTAACATGGACATAACTTTATGTGTCTAGAAATAATACTATGACGTGACTTCAAATATCTCCCTCGTCGATAGAAGCAATTTGATACTTAATTAACCGTTATTGCCATCAATAATATCAGATTTTGATTGAACATGTTGTAGCTTATATGAATACCAGATTAACATGTAATGCATGTATGCTTGCACATCGTGTGAATTTTGCTGCAAAAACGGCGTAAAACACGTGACTTTTGAATTTTAATATTTTCTGTCTCATGACTGTATACCTAAATCTTTATTCTTCGTTATTTTACTTCGACGAAAGTTATGTAAATATATTTAATTTATCAGTCGATTTTAGACAGTAATATGCTGGTTAGAAACATTTAGATGATTAGAAAATTCATTTTTCTAAAATACAAAAAGAATACCTACATATTTTTTATATCTTGTAAAAAATACATATTTTTTTTAATAATTATATATAATTATATATATATACACAGCGATGTTAGCACCTTTATAAACCAAACAAAATAAAGATATAACAAACAAGTTACTTATATATTTCACTTTTAATAATAATGAGCGTTATAAATAGATATGTAGTTAACATGTGGTAAGTACATCTTTTCTTGGATATACGAAAATCATGTATATTTGAATAAGATAAATATTGAGCCATCGCAACATAAAACGTTGAATTGTTTCATCTGGGCACATTTGTTGTGCCTGATTTAACAAACGTTCGACGACGTTAATGATAAAATTAAAGAAGTTCTACTACGAGACTCGATTAAATAAGCAATTTTATGTATCGCGTTTTATTATTATAATCGAGGCGAAAATGAAGTGAAAAAATACAAGAAAGTTGAATCGTATTTGTTAGTCTTACATAATAAACTCCGTTTTGTTTTGATTCTAGAAACAGTAATAATATTTACGGAGACACATGTTAAAAGCCGGGAAACTTAATGGCTAACCGATATTTTTGCATGGCTTTGCATAGGGGTTTCTTATTACATTAAAAATGAAGATGATTAATTTTCGATCACATTATTTTCTTCCAATTAAATTTTAAACTTAACCTTATTTTACAAATACAATGTTGTTTTGTACCAGCTTTACAAGTCCACAATTTGTATGCATGCAACTATTTACATAATAGATTTATTTTTCCATGTACCCAAGTGAAATAATATGTCATTACGTCACTAAATAAAGTTGGCCATTATTTGAAGGGCTACTAGCTTCAGGGAGCATTTGAACTCCATTTATATAATCAATATCAAATAAAGTAGTTTAAACAATCATAAAATGAATCGATCCAATTCTATATACGATTCGATTTCGGTTACTCGACACTGTTCGTGATAGTTCTTTTAGTTGATTCACCGTATTTACGTTTTGTAATTGTTTAGTAGCCGGTTGGCCTACAAGAGGAACGAGTGTGTTTTATCGCTGAATAACCTCGAAATCGCATAAAGAAAACAAACTTACTGAAAGATGAAGAACATTGTGTGAATTCTAGTTACGCAGAAATGGTGAAAACATATTTTGACAAAATACTGATTTTCTCCATAAAGTGATTTGTGTTCAAGTGTATATGGTTCGGTGTTTTATGAATACAAAATGTTTTATTCATTTATTCTATATGTGTCTGGTGGTAGATGCTATGAGAATTGTCTGTCTTAATTTGATCATCATCATTAAGGCCTTGGGACGTCAGGTACCCCAAGTATATATTTGTATTGACCATGATATATTTGTATTCTCTCTGATCGTGTGGGATCTGTGTCCAACTTTGACGCTGGAGATCCGGACTCGATTCCCGGGAATGGACACTTATACTCATAAGTTTTTTTAGTTTATCTGAAAAATATAACGTCTGAGATTGGAATAAATCCAATCTCAGACGTTATATTTTTATACTCGACATAATATAAATTAGGTATATAATAAAGTAGCCTTAGCTGTTCCTTATTACATTAGCTGTCTGCAAGTGAAAGTCCCGTCAAAATCGGTCCATTCGTTTCAGAGATTAGTGGGAACAAACAGAGTGACAGACTGACGAAAATTCTAAAAAAATATTATTTTGTTACATGTACCTTGTAAATATACATACGTATTTAGTAAAACGCAGTTATTTTAATATTACATACAGACACTACAATTTTATTTATTTATATACGGATATACTCAAGGGTCGGTAACTAATGCATATCATAAGTCAGTACTTTCCTTTATTGCGGTTAGGTCAAGTGTGTCATTTGACCAAAAATAAATAATTAATATTGTTTTAATTTATGAGTGCAATTTCTGAAAAAGATGGAAAAGTTGCGATAGTCGCGACGGTCCGGGATTTTAAAGATATAGTGGAACCCTAGCAGGACTTAGTCCGGTAGGTTCTCGCTGGACCGGTTTGTAACTTGCTTTCTATATAACCTGTAATGGGTTGTCTTCCTCAAAGTTTTAAAAAGTCATTCCAGATAAATAATCCGACTAATTAATTATTACGATAAAATCTTACTGAAGTAACAACTTATTGGATACTTAACTTTTAGCCACGAAAAATAGCTCATTTTCCATATTTTATTTATACAAAATAAAAAACCGGCCAAGTGCGAGTCGGACTCGCACACGTAGGGTTTCGTATTATCTTATCTATAACAATGGTAAAAAAATCACGTTTGTTGTATAGGAGCACCCTTCATATATTTATTTTATTCAGTTTTAATGTATATATATTTTATAAGTATTTGTGAAAAATTCAAT
>DVZL01000984.1:0-19609 GCA_018236625.1 Lasaia peninsularis
ATTTTAAATTTAGAGCAAGATTGTTTTCGTAAAAACAGGGTTAACAGATATAAATTATTTTTTATAATAAATTAAGTAATAAAAGTAAAAATGGAATACACAGCTACATTTCGGAAAGTATATAACCGTAGCATATATTTTGTATTGAGATTACGAAGTGAAAGGAAGGTTCTTGTGAAAAAAGTACTGAAAAATTTTAAGGACCATGGAAAAAAATGCTTTAATTTTTCCCATACAAACTTATTAACTGTCAATGTTAGGCGGTACGAAGTTTGCCGGGTCTGCTAGTATATAATAAAAGTATTATAAATCTTATTTCTTAATCTTTAACTTTACTATAAACCTCCAAAAAATCAGTCGAGAGTAATGTTTAGATTCAATGTACCAAATAATTGCGCCTCGTTGTGATGAATAATTGAAATATGTTAATTCGTAAAGGTCTTCCTTCAAATTATCATATTGTATTCGCTATATACCATTAGATATTTCAATTCATTGAATAGTTCCGACAGGTGTAATATCATTAGTGCTTGATTGATTTATTTTATTACTATCATTTTTGACGATTTTGTCATTATCATTAAATGAGGTTTTATTTTCTAAACCTTCTTTGTTATTA
Source organism: Lasaia peninsularis (assembly GCA_018236625.1). Classification (NCBI taxonomy): domain Eukaryota; kingdom Metazoa; phylum Arthropoda; class Insecta; order Lepidoptera; family Riodinidae; genus Lasaia; species Lasaia peninsularis. The sequence goes on from DVZL01000984.1 coordinate 620, forward strand.
GGAATTGTATTTGATTCTTTCTCACGTCTTTTACACGGCCCCTTCAAAAAACTTGGTCCTGTAACAATGACTTATCTTATTTTCAAGTGACAAACGACCTGTCAGGTGCAATTTATGTCAGAATACCGTTTAAAACTTTCTCGCTCGCGGTCAAAGTGACAATGAAAATAAGATATCAGAAAATCGTAAAAGTTTTTGTGTATGAGGAAACGTTATTCTGTAAGAGATCCAAATATATTTTCATTACAATTCAAGTGTCTGTATGTAATATTAAATAAACGCTTTTGAATAAATGTATACGTATTTTTACATGGCATGTAGTTTAATTTAAAAATACATGTCACACCAAAGGGATAGATGGCATATATTTATTCACCCACAATTAGCCGACGATATTAGATCCCACGAAGTGATAAATGGCAAGTCCGTCGTAATGTTGGTCACCAATCATATCTCAGTAACGCTATGTATTCAGATAGACTGAAAAAACACATAAGAACAAATTGCCCTATCTAGGAATTCAACCCAGGATCTCGTGCGTCAAAGTCGCTTGGCCCCAGGGGCATAAATATAGATTGTTTATGGTCAAAGAGGGGATAACGATAGAAAAAATTTTTCCTGTTCCAAAGTATAAAAAAAAACAACGGCTGGTCCAATTTGTTAGAAATTAGTGGGGAGGTAGCTTAGAATCAGGAAATGGACATAGGAAACATTTTAAAGGTACTCTCCAGTTCCGTTCTCATGAAGTTTTGTATGCGTGTCAGTTATGCCTGAGACTCGGTCAACATCTGCTTATCGAACCCCTAAGTGCGGGCGGTACGAAATTTGCCGGGATAGCTAGTAGCTAATATAACTACGACCATTTAACCAAATCTACTTCCCAGACGATGAATCAGAGAAGTCCTACAGGCAATTGCGTTATCACTGATTCTATAATTCAATAGTGTCAGAGCAGTAATGAATTTCCAATAAATGATTTTATTTTCTAAGACGTTACTTTTAATAATTAATTCAAAGCTCAAAAGGTTTTATTAAGATTGATTTTACACACTAATTAAAAAAACAGGCTAAGTGCGATTTGGACTTGATACGGCAAAGATCAGATTTGTTGTATGAGAACACACTTTATAAGTTTAGTTTGTTATATATTTTAATATTTATTGTTATTGCGGCAACAGAAATACATAATCTGTGGTAATTTGAACTGTCTAGCTCAAATTACCACGGTTCACAAGATACAGCCTGGTGACAGACAGACCAACAGACGGTCAGCGAAGTTTTATTAATAGTTTTTACCTTTTAGATACGGAACCCTAAGACTCCGGCCAAAGGCTAAGAAAGAAGGGTCCCACACAAAATATATTGTCTATAAAACGGCAGAAAAGATGTTTTACACATACCACTTCAGTGTAATTGTTTGCTGTGTATATTCTAATATACTCGCATCAAGTAACTATTTGTCGTTTTTTCGCCTTCGAAAGATGAATAGTGACATCTATTGTTCGCGTCAAGTCGTTCTGACTTCAACGTTGCTTACTTTATTAAATATTTTAGTATTTCTTGTTATAGCGGCAACAGAAATACATTATCTGTGAAAATTATAACCATCTATCACGGTTCATGAGATACATCTTGGTGACAGACACATACTGTACCTTATGAACGGGAAATTTAGCAATAGAGATATGTTTTTACCATTTAGGTATGGAATCCTAAAAATATCGACAACGGAAACTATACTGTAAAATTTGCTATATTTTTAATGATTGTTCTAGGTTTAATTCCAGCGATTACCTCATCTTGCTTTTCCATTTTATGTCATTTTATGTCAAATGTAATCATACGTTCAAGCTTAAGTATTTGCTTATATATCTCAAAGCCAGCACTTCTTTGACCTTCTACAATATCTTGAATGTTCATAGAGTACATACCATTAAACAAATTTTCAAGTCCTGGTATATGAATATTACCATCTGCAACACCCATTTCAATTTTAACATGACCAACATTAGATATACCGGATGCATCCAAATTCAATGTGCTGTTGCCTAAAAAGTTTTTATATTGTTTTATTAATTCTCTAGGATTGCCGTAAATTGTAATCTGAAACTAATCAGAGTCAGAAAACTACAAGATAACGACAAACAGACCCCAGCATGCAAGATTAGAATAAGCTATGTAGAAGGTGTTGCGACAGTTATACGATTCAACATCGCAATGCCTAAAACAAAATCCCAACATTACGAAGAGTGCTTAAAAAATACTAAAAATATGAAGAAGTGAAGGATGATAAATCTTTGTTATATATGTTTTGTCATATTTTTTGTCGCAGCTTAACATTTCTTTTTTTTTATTTGAATAGAAGTTATATTTTTCTTGGTAAGTGACCAAGAAATCAACTCTTCAACATTTTTTTTCATTTATATTTGTTAAGTTTTTTACAGAATTAGAATTCATAAAAAGGCAAAATTTTACAATAATTAAGTTTCACGTGTTCGTCCGTTTGCGCACAGAAATTATAAAGCGTCTATTGACCGAAAAAATAATTAAATTGAAAACGATGACATTTTGGTGTGCATGTATCATATACGCAAACAAAATTATAGAAAACAGCTAAAATATGTATACTTTAGATATCGATAATGTTTTTTTGGTATTTTAAATTTCGAGTGTAGATTTAGATTTCCACTTAACAATAATATTCAAAAAGAACGTAATAAAGCACGCTAACGATGATTTCAAAAGTTTAAACCGTAAATCCATTGAAATGATGATATAATATTCAAGAGAAAATATTCACGAACGTGATGGCTGTGAATACGAAACAAGTTTATCCATTTAATATTTTCCGAACAACGAAACTTACTCATTTAATATTAAATAGTTGTTGAGCGCCAAAATTGTTACTGAGGCGAGTTATTATTAAACTCATATCTGAATATTTATTTTGACAACTATTAACTTTGGCAAATCAATCATTGGGGTTTTGATTACAGTTCATTGAAATGTTACAATTTGTGGGCCGAATAATGCATTTATTACAGGACGCAATTTTATTTTTGGAACATGTAGGGGTGGTCAATAGAAGCTTAACTTGAAGTTTGTGGGGTCGCCACCCTTGTCCCCCGGCCGCCATCTTGGGAAAGGGGGTGGAAACACTTTTTCCGCTATATCTCAGAAACTATGAGTCTTATAAAAAAAATTCAAAATCATAATTTGTAGCAAATTATATAGCCTACAAATATGTTTATATAACTTTTTGCCTTAAATTAACAATTAAAGAAGTTATAAGCAAACAAGTGATAAAAAAATTATAAAAATTTTCCTTTTTGATCTATAACTTTTTTTTTACATTTTACAAAAAAATGTCGTCAAACCAATCTTGTAGAGTATTTTTCGAGGAAAATTTTTCCTCATAACTTTTTTCAATTTCATTCATTAGAAACTCAGTTACAGCGCTCCGAAGTCAACCGGGTTCGTCAATGTTCATGAGAATCCGGTCAAAAAGAAATGTTTAACTTTGCTTCATACGGCGGTAATAAAGACGACTCTTTAGACGGCTTACGATACAAACGATTTTCCAAGACGGTGACTAAAAATTCATTCAATTTATCATTGCTGCCTCCAACACAAGATGCTGCTCGTTTTCACAGTCTCCAAATATATCACCAGGTCCAGTCGTGTTCAAATAATAAAATTGCGTCCTCTAAAAAATGTAAAGCTCATGTATCATTTCAATGGACTATTAGCTCTCAATAAAGGCCGTATACAAAAAAGAAGATGAAGAAAGCAAAGTGTCGTCGCTCAGCCGGTTTTAATGAAACATTTTTATTGTCTGTATTATCAGCAACAACTAGGTAGTTTCCTAATCCTTTGTTTATTTATTTACAAAAGTAATGAACTGCGAACAAAGGGCTTTGTTTGCGTGAAATATGTTATTTTTATAACTTAAACGCAGATCTAATTTTTATTCACCGCGTAAGGGTTACGAGTTACGAATATAAAAATGTATGTAGTCGTATAATACTTTTCTTAACTGAGATTGGACAACAAACAGATTTAGCGATGGCAAAAAATACACGTCGTCTATATACCAAATATGGTGTTGGTGCGTTGCATTAACCACCTACCCTTTTCTCCAAATCAAAAGATAATAACAAGCACTGACGTTAAGGTGGAAAACAGGTAAAACGTGGGCACTAATCCACGAGCGGCTATAATCCCCACAAATATTATTATTTTTTGTGTATGTATGTACTGATTTCACGTCAAGACTGCTGAACCAGTTACACTCTAATTGGTTCAGCAGTTACACAGAGATACAACAGAGTTACACTCTAATTTTAGCATAGTCATAGATTGTGGCTCATGTCCTTCTTCAATCTCAAACTTACATCTTAAAGCCCCCTTTTTTGAGTCTAATTACACCGTGAGAGCTGAATAACGTTATGGACTACTGACGGACAGTTATTTAATTTTATACTGGCTGTCCTTTCGAACTTCATACCATACTTACTTAGGGGTATTAAAATCTCAGACGTACTAAGTGTTAATGTAAAGTTTCATTAAAATTGCTTTAGCCATTTGGCAGGATTATGGCAATTAACATAGAGACACGAAATTTCTATATATTACTTAGATATACCTATCTGTTTTCAAAATAGATATGTTTAAATTCAGTACATTGAACAGATAAGTGTTTTCGTAACTTTTGATAAGCTGATAATTATTTCGCTGGATTAGCAGATAGGTGGTAATTGAAAGGTTATTTTGTAATATTTTTAATCTAGCAGCCTTATTGGACAAAATATTTTTTTATCTGGTTCCAAGTAATGAGTTTTGTGTTTGTCTCAAGTTCTGGGAAGAGAAAAATTAATCTTTCTGCTATTAGCTTGTAAAAGACGAGGATATATATACTTGTCACTTACACCGTGTAACCACAACTAGTTATAATTATACCACTTCTTCCCCATGCCATAACTTAAAAGATTATTGGTGCTTATGTCGATTTTGAGGATTGAAAAGACGGAAATTTATTAAGCAATCCAACATGACCACTTAGTGATTAAGGTTAATGGATTATTCTACTAGTGTTAGGTCGAACCTAGATGGTTTTATCGCCAAATTGGTATTAACAACTTCCTTTCAAAGTATAGGGCTTGCTAGATTGGTTATTCGAGTATGATGTCAATAGTCCGATGGAATTGTTGAAGTGGCTTAAGATCTCAGCCATAAAATTAACAACTCACAAGTAACATTTATACCTTTAGGCGATAGTTACATCTTAATATCTGCCTCATAAAATAAAAGGCTCATTTAATTGTTTGTATTTAATGCGAGTAAAAAAAAAAACATGAAGCCCACCATCTAAAAGCACCACCTTACTCGTATAATAAATTTACATTTTGACAAAGACTGCAGTATAAAATAATAATGCTTTAAAATATGACAGATCCAGAGAATTCCCATGGAAAACTAATGATATTTTAAAAAAAACTTGATTAGGTAAATGTTTACACACTTACACAAGAAAAAAATGTGTGAAATAAACATATGAACATAATCTTAATATACAGTGATTAGTGAATAATTCCCATTATTTTGTCTTTTAAATAGTACTAGACTGTACTTTAAAATTTTGACAATGCATGTTTAAGATCGTAGGTTTTTTAATAACACATGCATTCCTTACCACCAACATATCAGTGATTTTATATGTTAACAATTAATGTGCTACGTGTTATACAAAAAATACAAATTCTCAGTCAAATTAAGCCTACTTGCTTAATGATAATGACTTGCAATTCACCTAATGAGAATTGTAATTAAGATCCAATGAATATACAAAATATGAAGTCCATTCACTTTTACCACAAATTTTATATTTATTTAATAACTAGCTGTCTTGGCGAATTTAATACCGTCCACACTTAGACGTATGGAAAATATATGTTGACGTTGATATATGTTTCACAGACTTCCAATTTGATAATGGATAAAAAGTATCCTGTGTCCACTTCCTGATATTAAGTTATCTCCACACTGATTTTTAGCCAAATCAATTTAACCGTTTATGAGTAATAAATAGTGTAACTAACACAACATTCTTTTATACACTAGCAATTTGTCTTGGCTCCGCACATGTGCATTATGCATGCTATATACATATAATCCTCCCATTTGAATCAATCTATCTATTAAAAAAGGCCGCATCAAAATCTGTAGGACAGAAATGGAAAGAGACTCTGTTACACCTACGTAGTAATTGATCAATCAACTTTACTATTTAACAAGATTTTTTAATATATAGGTATTAACAGGTACATATTTATTTGTATTTCATTGGTAATTATTTGGCTAAGATATATATGGAATTCTTATGAACATAATTTTAAAAGTAGTTCAATGATATGTGCATAAAATTAAATGTTTTTAATATATTAATATTGTATTATTAATATATTATCATAAAGATAATGTGTATTAAAAAAATAATATGCATGATAAAAAATGAATTAAAAAACATAAATAAATATGAGTTTAGTTGCACACTTTATAGTTAACAATAATTGGTAATGTTAAACACGTCTTGAACATATAAGAAAACATTTTAATGAACTTTTTAGTTTTATTTTTATGCCATTTGAGTTAGTATAACTGATTTCATTAACTACTTTCTTTCTTTTTCATAGCTTTGTTTCATAATTAGCTGTTATAGTATTTTTATAAGTTGTGGTATGCTTACTCAAATTGTGTAGACTGTTTTGTAAATATATTTATAAGTACATGAAAAAATGTAACCATGAAAACTTACTAATCATAAAAAGTTTCTAATGTATTGCCAATCTGATGTTAGGATCTTAAGCAAGTAAGTTTACTGGTAATTGTATGACATAAAGGCAAGCAGAATAGAAAATATTTTATTTCATATAGACCTTACAAGTGGTTCTTGTGAGGTGTCTGTATAATTTACCACTGGATTGGAATGCTGCCACTAACTGAGCAAAGTATTATGCAAAAATGTAAAGCAATAGGACTGTAGGAAATCCAGTTATCTCAATCTAGTGTATTCTATTAGTGGGCAATGGGGTCATCACATTCCTACACTAAAATTAATTTATTCCCTTTTTACTTTCTATTAGCTTCATACTGTTTTAAGTAGTGACATTTTTGTTGACTTTAAATAATTTAAAAATCTGTATCAGTAGTAATCACAGTTTTTGTATTATTTATAAGTGAATTAATTTACATTACTCTTTGTTATATTTTATTTTTCTTGTTTGCTGTAATATCTCATGTGTACAATAAAGCGTTAAATATATAAACTATTTGAAAGAATAAAATTGAAACAGCAATCGTAAAGTAAAATCTATTTAACATGTATATGTAACAATTACATCTCACTGGCTGTGACGAATATAACTTTCAATCGGACATTTAAAATTAACTACATCTTTAGCTGACACACATATTTTAAATAGATATTCAATTAATTAGGAAAATATTCTTTTTTGACAGTGAAGACTGCAAAAGGAATTATAAAATAAAAAAGTTATTTCTTTGGGGTATGTGTATAAAAAATTTGTTACAAAAAAAAATTATACCAACATATTATACCACATTATGGTGTGCAAATATTTTAACAAATTATATATTGTAACATAAATTTATATCCCGCTTATTTTAACACTATCTACCATAAACTACCACTGTTTCCAAACCGAGCCCCCCATGAGAAGAAACGGCTAAACAAACTCCAGGTAGCCTTATTACCATTTATATTATTAAGCTCACTTCTTAATTAATATATCTAATTAAAACAGTGTACAAATAAATAACAATATTTTTAGTTAGCTGAACCATATTGGAGATAAGCAAACAAAGCATACAAACAAAGATTTAACAAATAGTAAATTCAAGAACATTGGTATTTACTTATATGAGAATTATATTATTAGCACATCTATGGTCATCATCATCTATAGTTATAGACTTAGTTGGTTCTTACCATCAGGAGACTCTAGCACACGAGTCTCCTATCTCATAAAAAATAAATAAACTATCATATAAAATGTATAAGGGAATTTGGGAATATAAGGATAAACAAAGCATTGGGAAAATAATAGTTCTAATCATGGACATACTAACCCGAGTGATGTAAAAGATTTGAGGTTGGTAAATAGTAATGTTTTCAATGAAACTAGCTAAATTGTAATACAATACCACTTCGTGTTATTTAGTTTTGAGAGAGCTACGTTTTTGATTAAAACATGACTTAAACCTGCCTCAAGAATACAGACATGAGCAGTAAAAAATCCTTATTGCACTTAATAGCCATAGGCATAGCATAGGGCTGTAGAAAAAATAATTATGAATACATTTCGAAATATTAGGCTGGAATTTAGAAAGACTGTGATTTCAAAATAACTTCAACGTTATTACACAAAAGCCCGTATTTTGTAGACACTAATATTGTATATCGATATATTCCAATCTCATTAGCACATAAAAACAAAACGTATCATTCTGAGGGCTAACACATGCATAAATTTAGTCAAAATTTGGAACGTAGTTACATACCTCGAACAATTTGAGTAATATGTTGACATACAGCCTCCTAACACCCAGAGACTTTCCAATAGAAGCTAAGAATATAACACATATTACAAGAAGTAGAAACGGCGTGTATAATATTGAAACAGCGACCGACACAAACGTAACTAATAACGCCATATTGCCGACTGATTGATTGAATTTCCAAAAACATCAATCATTTCTTGAATGAACCGAATGAAATGGCTGATGACGTCATTATTTATGACATTTCTATTTCCATTCATAACGTCACTGTCAATAAGCGCGTCAATTAGGTATTGTATTATTTAAAATGTTACCATTTTACTATGGAGGGTATACGTAAGGAGTGACATCTCTTAAAGGAGAAAAACTAAAAAAGTGTCAAGCTGTTGCTATAAATAACAGTTCAAAAATCTTCCAGATTGGCACTAGTATATTAGTACAGGGTATGGTATGAAGTATGGTGTGAACGTAGCAATTATTGTAAATGAATTGAAGTACCTACGTAGAGTTATAAAGCCCTGTAGCTAATATGGCGCTACCCTTATTTATGAATTTTGACAGATATCTTTTCATAACACAGATGTTCCTCCTTACCTATACCCTCCATACATTTTACGTAGGTATTGTAATTATTACTAATTAGGGTATTTGAACGTGATACTTTAACGAACTAAATTAAGTTATGCTCACCTAGAACTCACATATTATTTCATTGTAGTTCAACTCAAAGATAAAATATATTCTAGAAATAAAAAGCAATTCACGTATTGCTGTTTGGGTTTTAATTATCTCCGAAACTAATTTATCTTCATAATAAAATAATGGTTTGCAAGAAGGTTTCTCATTTATTTAAAATATTAGTTTTATTTTGACCAATTTCCTTTTACAGTTCAATAGCTCCAATATTGTTTATGATTTGTTTAAATTTTTTATTTATTGAACGTGAATTGTGACGGCCTACGCTCTAACTCCACTAGGAGACATTTTGTCTATAGAGTTCGTCTATTTATATAAATCTCTATTTTTATTGACTGTGCTTCTAACTGCTGTCATCCTGACAATACTGACATTTGACAATTAAAATTATAACCTCTAGATTCTGCCTCTAGGATTGGAGAATTAATAAAAATTTAGAACATTTCTAATTAGTTAACTTCTCAAAAAATATCTAAATATGTCTGGACTTCCCTACGGACCACCAGTCAAGGTGTCACCCCTTATCAAAGTAAGTTATATTCAAATCAATTTTGCCAATTATGTAATCATTATTTTTGTATAAAATTCACAACATATTACAAAAGTTATAAATTTGATAATGAAAATTCTTTAATATATAATTTAGTTATGTTTCTGTAATAGTTATTACATTTACTCATCGCAAAAAAATCTACGTTGTCTACTACTGTAAGTATAAGTTCCAACTTAACCTTGACTGAATGCTGGTTAAAATGTCAAAAGACCAAAGAAATTTGGAAATAATTAACATTAATACCAAAAAGTTATCATACAACTTTGTGAACAATATTTTTTCTCGTGAAACATTGTGTTAATTTTTCTATTACTTATTATTATTATTTTTTTTTATAGTATAAGACAGCGAACAGGCACACGGGTCTCCTGATGGTAAGAAACAACCGTGGCCTATAGACACCATAAATGTTGTAGGTGCGCCGCTGCCCTGTGATTGGGCTGTTAGACCTTATGTGCAAGTCTACCGGCTACCTTACTCTCCGGACCGCAACATAATCAACATCAATAAATAATCATGAGCAACATCATTATGGCGGCAGGAATAGGTAAGGCGGTGAATCCCTACCCGGGTGAGTTGCTGCACAGCACTCTACCACCTAGTTAATGTCACGGTGTTGGTAACAACAGACCCTGTGCTCGCCTCTTACGAGCTGTCTGGGTGGAAGGCAGTTGGCCTATTCTTAACGGAACCCGGACCAACACGGGGTAAAATTTATTTATTATTATTATTGAGTATTATACTAATTTGAAATTTGCGAGCAGATAAAAGGATTTCCGATGGCAATAAATACACATCTCCACATGTTAAAATTGGAATGTTTTCTAAATTACCAGACTAATTATTCAAACAGAACTCAATAATAGTGGACATTAATGCCAGGATATGATAAAGCTTGATTTGTTGTTTTTAAATTGGTACTATTACCTGAAAGAAAACCAAGCCAAACTTTCAACTCTTTACTACAGTCACAGCGACCATGTTGTGTTAGTGACAAACAAATTGACTTTCATGATCTAGACGGAATCCAATAAAATAAATAAATTGTTAGATATTTTATTTTTATGTTCTCATGTAAGTCATAACTTCTTAAACAAAACTATCATTTTGACTGTTTCTATTTCAGTTTGGGCGTTGGTCATTCCTCACCGTGGGGATTGTTTACGGTGCTTTCCACCAAAACAGGCTATCCAAAAAGGAGGCAGCGTGGAGGGAGGTTGAAGCGAAGGAAAAGGTCATTAGGGATGCTAAATTAGCCGAGGAAAAGAAAATAGCTGCAGCAGGTACTTATTTTAAAAATTTAACTTTAAATTATGAATACAGATACTAGTAGATACATATAGATAAATACAGATTGCTGGATACCTTGACTAATACATTTTAAGTAGCTTAACTTTCCTCAATTTTGCTTAAATTCTTAAATATGTGTATCATTCTCTCTGCCAGCTTGGTTATGGTTAATTTTGTCAAGGAAGGTTAACCAACCTTTAAAAAATTGTCATTGCTGGTAGTTCTACTTGTAAAGTTATTTTAAGGTATTATAGAACTTACATTTTTGAGAGGCGATTGTTGGGAAGTAACTACCAATCTGGGTGCATAGATCAAAGAATCCAGTGATTCATATAAATATTATATGACAATGGAGTCCTTATATTCTCACACCAAATAGAATTAACTTTAGATACTTTTTTTAAGCAATGTTTTTTTTTCATTTGTTTGTAAAAAATACTGTTTTCCAATACTTTGGGAGGCTATTTAAGGTTTTTTTTGCTTTAATAGCAAATTAGCGATTCTTCCCAATTTTGCATGGGCTTGAATTGAGGAGACTTCCAATAAATGGAACTGAACTAAAAAATTCTTCATCAAATACCAGTGTGTGTGTCTGGATTAGATAGGTCTTTAAAAATTTTTTTTTTATGTAAATCTATCATCACATGTGTACCTTTCGCTAGTTGCTTCTGATTTTCGTAATTACAAGTGAGTCTGACTCGTGTTTGGTATCATTTTCACCTTTTTATTTTAGTGTTCTTGAATACACGAAATCTCCGTACATAGTTTTTTTGCTATGTAAGTAAAATTCTTGTAATTTCTAAAGATATATTAATGTAATATTTTTTATTTTCAGCTGAAATTAAGGCACTCGAAGAAATGGTATCCTCAAAGAAGTAAACACCTAGTTCTATGGTTTTAGTGTATGCAGTCTGTGTTGCCATAAAATGAATCAATTTACACTACTGGCAATGTTTGAGATATGGCAAAATTCCATCTTTTTATTCTGTAATTTATCAAATATAGATTATAAATAAATGTATATTGTATTATTTCAAAATTAACAAATAAAATCTTACCTTGGGAGGATTAAACATGACAAAGAAGTCTATGTCTATTGCCAACGACACTTTTCCATTTAAAATTTGAAAGAAATGTTAAAGATTAAAATCTTGATGTGAAATTTTTATACCCTTTGTAATCATTTGTCAATAGTTAATCCTTCTATGTAATACTATATAAAGTACAGAAAACCCAAACAGCAACGAAACGCAAATTATGAATGCAAGCAACATTGGAACTTATGACGTTATTAAAACGCTCATATTGTGTTGAGCATTGCCAGAATAATAATGGTGACACGACATTTTAAGGTATTGTCAAATTAATACTGCACCTTAAATAAGATTCTCATGCATCAACAACTGGAAATACGTTCAGATTTGGTAGGTAATATAATTTTCTATGATGCGAAAACAGAAAACTTTTTAGCACACTGGAAAAAAAATAAGCAGGCGAGTTCCTTGATAGAAGTGATAGAAACAAAGCTTTCATCTAAACCCAGGTAGGACTGAAGAATTGCGTTAATACCTTCATTTTGCGTTGTATAGTGTCCAATCCAGAGAACGTCAACAGCAACCGTAATAAGAGTCACAAATCTACCGTCTCCTAAGTTTTGGTGTTAATGTCAAGTTTTTCGCCTTTCAGACGATAACTAGCAGGTAGACAAATATGCCATTATACTTCAAAAAAGCCTATATCTTCCCAATATTATGACTGGCCTGTTAATCAGTCATAATCATGATATTGCACGCCTAACGTCAATTCAATCTGCAAGGCACGGTTTCGAAACTCGACGGGAGCAGGCATTTGTGTGCATAATTTCTTTTATTTATATTTCTGCCGTCCTACGGAAAAAAGCCGTTAAATGCGGAATGACAATTTCGAAAAAAAGACAAAAAACCCGCGAAACATTGCATATAATTGCTCAAATTATAAACGTATCTCAGAAAGTAATTCAGATAAAAAGATGCTCTTAGATTGGTAGATGCAGAATAAAGCGCAGGTTTTTTTATGCCTAGAGTCTAAAATTGATGAATTGATATTTAAAGGCCTTTTACCTTACGGACGGCAGTATTATTGATCTATAACCTTAAAAATAAAATTCTCGTGTTGTGGTGTCTAGTTAAACTCCTCCGAAACATCTTGAATGATTCTCATGAAATTTTGTGTGCATAACTGGTAGGTCTGAGAATCGGACATCTATTTTTTCATACCCCTAAGTGCTGACGGTACGAAGTTCGTCGGTACAGCTAGTATATGTATATAATTTGCTTCCGCGGGTTTAGATAAATTTGTCTATTGACATTTATTTATTACTAGCCAATCTCAAGTTCTAGAAAGACGCGAGTAAAAAAAAAGAAAAGTGTGTACTAGTATATGCACGACTCGTAAGTCCAGTAGATATACTAGAAAACTTACGATTAGCCAAGGTACTGGGGCCCATGATGTGATAGGTGGCAACCTCATCACCACTTCGGGCACATTCCAATCTCGGACATTGTAATGTTTACTCAGAATAATCTGAAAATCATTTAAGAAAAGTTACACCACGGAGGCGATAATACACGAATAGGAACAGATTTTTATATAGGTACATACCTGTGTGTGGAAAATAGTGGTGAGATCGATATAGATATCGATGTTTTTATTAATCGATACAAATCGGCCCGGCGAACAAAATCATAACTTCTTTTTATCTCCTTAATTACAAAACCAAATAACATACTTTAAACGACTTATTTTATTGTCCTTATCGTGACGACAAAATATTATTTTGATATAAGTGAATTCATGTTTTTTTCATGAAAAATAAATCTAACTTCACATAAAATTTCTTTCTTTTATTTAACGCCATTGCAGTAATTCAAATCTAAAATCCAGCTATTTCGTACCGTTGACCCGGCCTGTCTACCGGCTACCCTATCCTCCGGACCGGAAAACGACATTATTATTATGGCGGTAGGAATAGGTAGGGTGGTGGATCCCTATCCGGGCGAGTTGCTGCACAGCACTCTACCACCAGTGGTCTTGTTAGCGATGACCTTGATAACCTATGCTCGCCTTTTACGAGATGCCTGGTTGATAGGCAGATGGTCCCGGGCCAACATAGAGAAATTGGATAACACTCCTAAATAGTGTAGCTTTCTGATTGTGGAAGAATTTTTATGTTTGTTTCAGTATTTCCGAAGATAAGCCCTTACAAATAAACAAACAAAGTTATAAACTTTACATTTTTATAATATTAGTAGGTATAGATGTAGATTCAAATGTCCTGCATTAAGTTAAATTAACGGTAAAAACTTACAAATACGCAAACAAAAGTACTTATCCTTATTTTAACACGAAAAAAAATGTTGTGAATTAATGAAGTAAATACTAACCCAAAAATTACAATCTATCTAATAACTATTTATGGAGATCAAAAGTAACTACCTAATATAAAATAAAGAATATATTGTATACTTAGGTCAGCCCTTTTTGCACCAAGAAGCAACTTGGCAGAGGCAACCGTACCTAAGTTTGTCACTTATTTTTGACTTGTTTGTCGTATTCCAGTTTAAAGAGTAGGACAGTCAGAAACTTACTCCCGAAGGGGCATAATTGGCCAGGCTCAGGTTGACAAAAGAACGTGCCACCTTTAGATGGCATCTTCTTTAATATCTAAAGGTGACGTGTAGATATTTCTTACTATCAGAAAATAAGTTTACTTCTCTTTCTGTACATAGGCACTATCATAATACGTTATTATTATGCAGGTATACGTGTAGGTAGATTAGAGATAGGAGTAGGTATATATTATATGTACGAGTAGGTGTATGTGATGTACTTACTTCGCCTGAATCGAACTTTATTGTGTTTAATAACCATTATAATATTATCATCTTTTATTGTATGTATTCGTTGTATTTCTTACACTTAACTTAAGAACATTAAAAATCTATCTGAATGAATGTTATCTAGTTCTATAAAAATATTTTTTTATGAAGATATCTATCTATATTTTACCCATTCCTACAATGAATACCATTCCTACAATCTACTACAGCATTATTGGTAAATGGACGGGTTCGCTAAATAATCATCGTTTCATGTGATTCCGATCGTTCCTTTGATGTTAATCACAAAACTACGCTATGATGAAAGGGAGATAGTAATTAAATCGAAAATCAAAACAATGTCATTCACATTTTGTTGATTGTATGGAGATTAGGTCGTTATTTCCTTTTAGTATTAAAACTCTGGCTACTTGCCAATAAATAAAAATAGTACATTTCATGTAGGTAACCTATAATACATGTAAAAAACTTATAAAAAAAAGAACAAAAAAGATTTGAGCGATAATGCCGCCGCACTTATTTTCAAAACTACGACAATCATTATTTAAACGCACTATACCTAGAACTGTCTAAAATTTCATTATGTCAAGACTTTTTTGTATTTGATAAGTATTTCAAAAAATGTTATAGCAATTACTATAAAACTTGAATGGGAATACCTCTGACGAATAGTCTGTCATATAAAACTAAGATCAACATAAAACACCTTTTGGAAGTTGACTAAGAAATCATATGACATATACTTATACAGAACAGGCCCAAAAACATGCAGACGAATTGAGAAACTCTCTCTTCCTTTTTTTAAGTTCTGGTTTTAGTATTTATTGTTATAGCGGCAACAGAAACCTGTTTCACATGACTGGTGAAAATTTCAACTGTCTAGCTATCACGGTTCATGAGATACAGCCTGGTAACAGACAGACGGACACCGAAGTCTTAGTAATAGGGTTCCGGTTTTACCCTTTTGGTACGGAACCCTAAAAATGTATGCTATTTTTTTATTAAACTTCGTGTGGATACGTATTGAATAAAATTAGTCTAATTTTGGTGTCATTTTGTTCAGTTAAAGGGCACAAGTGAAATATTCATGAAGAAATTATTGTATCGTGTATTTTCTCGATGCCACTAAATCTTATTTGATGAGTTTAGATTAGGCGACAACTTATTTTTTAACAGTGATGGCAGCTGCGCTTACATCTATGCTAAATATTTATGAAATCGCCTTTTTTATTTTTTTTATGGAAAAAAGGAAGCGACGGACGGACTTGCCACCATATATCATCTACTATTTTTTCGAACCGGGGAAAAAACTTGCCAAAAACTTATTGGGTGCATGGAAATGCAAATGTTTGTTTTTTAAACATATTACACTTAGATTCGATTACTTGATAAAATATACGAGATTGTTGGAAAAATGCTTAGCTTGATCCATATTTCTAATTCTTGTCTCAATGATTTGGTACCCCCGTGTACTTTTTTGCGCAGTCTTGCAAGTTGTTTACCATCGATTAACGACTAAGTATAAATAGGTGATTTATTGCTAAACCTCAATAAAAACTACCGCAAAACGGCAAACAGACGGACGTACGGGTAGTGAATTTTATTATAAACACAGCCTAATATTTTCCTTACAGGTGTAGTCTAAGAGGATACCATAGAAATAAGATTTTAATTTACAAAATTACAACTTACAAGTAAATACAGCTGAGCCAAAACGTACCTAAATAGGTACATTGAATTATAATAAAAAAATTTGTATGTTTATAATAACATGAATAATATATAGACACGCGAAGACGGGGCGCGTCTCTAGTATTAAAAATAGTCTAGTATTAACAATATTGGAGTTTATACAATTATTTTTTCAACTTTTTATTTAATATAACTGTCACAATATCGCCAGAGTAAGTTATTTATGTTTTATTTACGAGTCCAGTTTATGTTCAAGATTCCAGCCTCAGGATGCCAAGGTACCGTTGATAACTTGGGTATCTATTGATCTTTATTTATTTGCTTCTTTCTCTGCTTGTTTGCCTTTTCCTAATCTAAAAAAATCTAGTTATTGATCTTATCTTCATTCGAAATTTTTTTATTTAAGTTCACGCGGACCACTATTCACATTAACAAAGAAATAATATAACTATCAAGGAAACTAATAAGGAAAAATAATTAACGTCGAGCGAAATCTTATTTTATGAGTTTATCAGTTTATCTGAAAATTATAAGGTTACCTGAAGTTGAATTTGTAACCGATATGACGACGGATTTTCTCCTCGAAGGATCTTCGCCTAGTCGTGGTGAGGGGGCTTAATAACCGCGGCTTGGGACACCACGGTGAAGCTAAGAGAGTTCCGAGGTTGCCGCTTCGCGAGGAGCGGACTTGGTGGTGGGGTCCTGCGGGGGCTGGATTTTTCTGGCCCCTAAAGCCTGAAGCGGTTGTGGAAGGAGAGGTGTATCGGTGTGTCGTTGCCGTGCTCCCTATCCTCTGCAGCCGTGCGAGGTGGCGGCTGCTTCTTAATGCCCTTCTTGCAAAAGAAGGAACGCGAGGAGCGACAAAAATCGAGGGTCAGAGAGGACTATATCTATATAATATATATATAATTCTGACCCGATCTAGCGCAGGCGAAGCGGAAGGGCTAAGAGGTGGGACAACTGCCTGTTAGCTTTTCCGTAACGGAACCGCATGGGGAGTCGGCCGGAGTAGCCCCTCTAGAGCGCGGGAGGAGGCCCGGTTCACTCCGAGTAAAAGCCGCCGGGACGAGGTGGAAGAATGCGAAAGCGTCCCCATCTCGCTCCCGCTAAGACGCAGGGATGGTCGTCGTGTGGTTTTAGTCGCTAAGAGTCCGACATAAACTACGATTAGGTTATGTCGGACTCTGGAAGTGGTTCTCTGGAAGTGGCGGGTATTCATGAGGATTTCCACACGTTAAAAAAATGGCGACGGTTTTGCCACCTGTCAGATCATGGAATCTTATGTCGTCAGCTATAAATGGTTGATGCTTATGTGAGCACCTCTGCCTATCCCTCCAGGGATATGATAGTGGCGATATTTATTTTTAAACGAAGCATTGTTAGCGAGTGACGAGTGTTACTCGCTTAAGTTCTGTCTGAAGTGATTTTTTTAAATAGCACATCCGCCTCCTGAACTATAACGCAAATATCAACACCCACCGCGTCGTAAACACAACCGAAAATAATTTGCCGCCGAAAATAATGTCTTCTGCGATACAGCCAATTTATTAGCGTGACGCACTCCATTTTGAATTCATTTGTTTTTATTTTTGAAAAGAAAAACTTTTGCCAAAACGTGTACGATTTTACGTACAAGCCCCGTCTTAAAAAAGGGGGAAGATTGCGTCTGTATTTTTTTTTCGCTTTTTTATGTTTTTACACTATTTTTTTGTAAGTTGAGTCATTTTTCAGTCATGCAATTTTTTTAAACTTGTTGTTTTAGTAAATACATCAGCGCAAGTCCGCTAGTAGAATAATATAATATTTTCACAGGTTTCCCGCCTTTTTTTCTGCTTTCAGAACGTCATGTCAATGATTTTCCGAGTTGCTATAGCCATGGACGTAATTACGTTATATTACCGTTAAGCGTCATTTAAATGTTGCCAAAAGTAAAAAAAGTACAGGTAACAGTTTATTGAATAACGTTAATGAAGTTTATTTTTAGATATTACACTCCTAAAAAAGGTCTGTCTCCTAGATATATAATTGTTAATTCACTTTAGACTGACCAACTTCTCTTTCTGCGAGATTTGTGGAGTTGGCTTCAAAGCAAGCTGTACTTATGAAAGTAAGATTGCAGGCCCCATTAGAATGAGATAGAAGTTTAATATTCGGGAAAATTCTTTGTTAGGAGTGTAATCTCCAAAGAAAGTAGTCTTCTGATTACGGTCACCTATATTTTTTTACCTATATGTTGACAATACACCTGTTTGGCACTCAGGGCAACAGAATCACCACCACGCGGCCTCCCGCGAGGTGGTG
>DVZL01000985.1:0-19604 GCA_018236625.1 Lasaia peninsularis
AATAAATGTAACCGATTCGTTTTCATTGCCTAGATTTTGTTTGTACACGCGGGCGAAGCCGCAGGCAACAGCTAGTAAAATAATAAATAGACGACACAAACTATTAAGATACTTTTTGTACAAAAACATTATAATTTATAGAGACTAATATAATGGTTATAAAAAAATCCTTCAGTAATTACGAATCTGAAATAAATATTTTAGCATCTCATTGTTTGAGCGGTTAGTCTACATGCTCAACTACACCGACCAATCCCGCGGCCCTCGTTCGATTTCCGATTAGAACAGACATTTATGTGATGAACAAAACGATTGATGAAAAAAAAACTATTTGTGTTGTGATGTGATGAACATAGATGTTTGTAGTTGTTTATTAAATTAGTTCTAGTATCTATATAAGTATTATTTAAATATTACTATTGTAAACTAACACCCATAATACAAGCAAGCAATTAGTATACGTGGGGTTAAGTAAATTAGTACACATTTTTCAGGGGTATTTATTTATTTTTTTATCTAAAAACTACAGATATATACTTATGATAAACTACAACTAAATAAAGTTCGGGCTATTTAAAAAAAAAGTAGTAAAATAAATAACATAGACCCTCAATTAAAGTGCAAAACTAAATTTCATTGATCTAAGAGCAAAAAGAAAAGAAATGAAATAAATGAGTTCATTTGTTGCTAGTGGTACGTGCATCGGACTTTCATTTCAGTGGTCCAGATTTGAACCCAGCCATGCACCAATGACTTCTTTTAACTTAAGTAAATTTCATGAGTCTTCTTACGCTGATGGAAAACATCGTGAGGAAACCCGGGATTTATGTCCGATATTGAGACGGACTTGTCACCTGCCACATCGTGGGATCTAATATCGTCGGATAATCGTGGGTGCATATGCACCTTTGCTTGCCCTCTCACTACTTACCTATACACGTATAGGTATGTAATAGTTTGCTTACTTTATAATGACATAGACTGATAAGGTGACTTTTTTGGGATAAAACAGCGACCAAGCATACGGCTCTCCTGACGGTAAAAGTCAACCGTGGCCTGTGGAGACCATATGATATAGTTACAGTGCATCGATGTGCTGTGGTCGGCGCGTTAAGACCTGATAAGCAGGTCTACAGGTTACCCTTACCTCCGGATTGGCGAAACCCACGATATGTGACGATTGGTGCCGACTTACCACCTGTCATCATGGGACCTAATATCGTCGGCTAATCAAAGGTGCATATGCATGTGTACTTCCGGCGTAACGACATTTTTAATGCCTCATATAGTAATGAAGGCATCGAAGCAGTTGGGTGGTAGTCAATAATGAAATTATTTCTGTAATAACGCTTTTGGCTCTCCCTAATCAAAATTTTACGAGCTGTTTAATTTCGGGAAAATGTGACTGAGTACATAAAAACAGCATAAAGTTTTGTGCTAACGTAACGAGACTCCTCAGAGTTATCGTTATTTTAATGATTCATATTAAATAGCCTTTAGAAATAAAATAGATTTATATTATTACTTAATATTATTTTGAATTTTATAACTTGAATGCTGTGAACAATGTTCAAGAGGAATTTGAATTTAAGACGAAGATGAATAAGGAGCCATAGACGGATTTTCACTTAAGCTTTTGATAGCTTATTCAAACCGATCAGTCCGTCAACTAAGGTAGGTAGAGTGAAAACCAGTATTAATAAGGACGGATGTCCTTATAAGAAGTGGATTTTGATGTCGCAGAACTCTACAACATAGGTGACAACATGGGAGAGTTGCTGCACAGGACTCTATAACTACTTGTGTATACGTTGCACTGTACCTAGACCTACTGGAAAATAAAGTTAGTTTACTTTAATATATGTAATTCAAACGCGGAGAAAGTCGCAGGCACAGCTAGTCATAAAAATAATGCCGAAGTTAGAGGCAAATCTCTGAGATTATGATCTCATAGGTATTTATTTAAATAACACTAAATCAGTTGTATTGATCAGCAGTACAAATTGAACACGCTAATGTATACCGTGAATATTCAATACAATTGGTAATTGCCGTCCGCTGACATATTAATCTCGCCCGTCATTATTCATATATTATGTACCGGGAGTTTGTAGCATGGAGGGATCTTATTATCAACTAGATGTTCCCGCGATTCCGTCTGCCTTTAAATACGAAAAGTAGCTCAAGTTACTCTTTGTTATATCTCTCAGTGAAACTCCCGTCAAAATCAGTCCAGCCGTTCCTGAGATTAACCGGAACAAACAGATAGACGAAAAAATCTAAATAAATATATTTTTCTTCATTTATTTGTATAGACTATATGTAGCCGTGACTTCGTCTGCGTTTGAATTGACTTATTTTGTTAATCTTGAAATAAAAATATCCTAGGTTACAAATTATCATATCAGTTATCTGCTGGTAAATTCCAGACAAAATCAGGACAGCCGTTCTAGAGTTTAGCCGAACAAACAGATAGACAAAAATGTAAACTTGTAATTTTGGTGTTAATGTAGGTGCGGTAAAAGGCGCCTATTTTAGTTTTACAAACAGACACTACATTTCTATTAATTTGTGTAAGACATTATTTGATGTTTAGTCGCTGTTTGGAGAATTAGTTGAAAGCCTTGGCAACTTTAGTAAACTTGTTATTACATGTTGTTTGTTGTGTTGGATCTGGACTCCTCCAAAATAAAAGCCAAGTGCTTTCATCACAGCTCGTATGAGGCTTAGTGAATGTTTTTTTTTGAAACAATGCCATATTATACAGTCTGAAGTCTGCCTATAGTATATGTTTATAGACAACAGAAAAAAATAATAAAATATTCTTTAAAATCTATTTGAATTAATTAATAAGGTGAGTTATATAAATAATAAAAGTTCGGATTATAACAGGTTAGTGAATAAGAGGTAAAGTACCTGGATGACCGAGCGTTGCTCGGTCGTTTTTCTAGTACACCATGTTTTTTGGAATTATATTAACTTAAAACTAAGCAAATTACCTATTGACGAAATATGAAGAGAGAAAAAATAAAAGAAACGATCTGACCGAGATTGTTCGTTCCATGAAAACACGATTAATAATGAAACATGAAAATAAAACCGAGCGGATCAATTTATCGCCCCCGAAAGCCCCAAACTACAAAATATAATTATAAGTAGGTATATACAAGAGTTGCTCGTTTAAAGTGTTAGGTAAATAAATGTATCTGCTTGTTTGGCTTCCTATAATATTATAATATAATAACAGGTCAAGTCGAGCTCGCTCGCGAACTTACCGGACTTATCTGAACTCGTGATTAGAACAAATGGATATACGAGTAAGTTGCGCGATTCGTATTTAAAGGATAGTAAAAAATATGCATAGCGACATTTATTGGTTTTTGTTAAACAACTCAGCAAAATTTCGTGTTTGTTGTATGGGAGCACACTTAAATATTTTCTTTATAATGTTTTTTCTTTATGAGATACAGCCTGATTACACATAAACCGACAGAATGACAGCGGAGTCTTAGTATATAGTAGGGTTCCATTTCTACCCTTTGAGTACGGTTCCCTAAAAACCATACAAGGTCAAAACCTAATATTTCATGTCAATATTATATTCAGTCAGGATATTGAATTATCCGTATTAAGGATTATTGAAGTAATATACCCACATACATTGTAAGTTGTAAGGTTCGATGTAGAATGGTCAAGCAGGTAGCAGTTGAAAGGAAATCTGTTCTGCCGCGGGACCGGTCGGATGTGACGTAGCCGTTCTGCACAGACCGGTATATATGTCATTGACTAGACCACTGCTGGACATAGCTTGCTGCCTAAGTACATCTCTCCTCGCGTAGACTTATTACGTGTATTATATAGTGGAGGAACATTTAAGGAAACAACTTAGAATACGGGAGTAAGTGTCACATCACGTCCTCAACTCAAAAACTTTCGATCTAAGGGCGACATCAATACGCACGTTATAATAAAAACGTATGTCCCTACAAATTTTTTTACTGTCGAAAGGCTTCAATAAATAAAAGCATTATTAATATACTTGCACATAGTTATTAATAATACTTGCATTATAAAATTAAGCTGATTATTTGACTAAGGCAGTATAAAAAATTTAATGAAGTAGGTATAAACCTCAAATAGTCTTTGTTCCTACCTAACGAGTATCTCACAGGCTGTCAGACGAGCCCTTTTTTGTCCCTGGCCTCAGACCACAACACCGACGTGTCACTGTGCGTGTGCGTGCGCGTGTGTGGGTGATCAGCTGATGCGACAGCTGTTTGCATAAATGGAGGTTATGTGAATTGATGGCATTTCCTCCGACCGTATATTTCAAAGATATATTGAATAGTTTCTAAAGTACCTACACATTGACTGTAAACTGATTGACTGTTTCGGCTATTCCGTAACATCCTTAATTCGACTTATTTACAATATGATAATTGACTATAAAACTAAACCTAACCTGCCCACAATATTAAACATATTCTATCTCTGTCTGTATTTCCGGGTCTGGGTGTTAATTAAATTTATTCTTGTATCTACTCAAGTACTTCTATGTATTAGTATCGTTGTCTAACACCCATAACACAAGCATATAATTTGCTTACTTTGGGGTTAGAACAGTTTGTGTAATTTGTCCAGTAATATTTATTTATTATTTATTTATCTCATTCTTACGTCGCCGGCTATCTCACTCTCGCAGGGCCAGCTTGTTTTGACTTCGCAAAACTATTAGAATATGGGCTGGCCAGTCTAGAATGGGTTAGAAATACTACGTAATGAGGACAGGAGTGTAATCTCCAGATGGTACCTTTCACTTCAAGTCTTTGACAACTGCAGTGTCAAAAAAACAACAACCTAAGAGAATGTTCACCATGGAATTGCATCTATCGGGAATCAAACCCGAGCCTCTTGACTTCGATAGCGTTATTGTAACGCTAACTACAAGATGACATCATCTCCCTATGGTGCTAGACTCCTTCGAAGAGCCTCGGTGGTGTAGTGGTTTAGGTCGGGCTTTTTAAAATCCCGTCATGTGCCAACGAGTTCTTCTAATTTAAGTATATTTTCTGAGTGTTCGTACGGTGAAGGAAAACATCGTGAGAAAACTCGGATTCGTGTATTCGAATCCAACCCAATTTGACCCCGTTAGGCCGAGTTCCCACTTCTAGATTATAGAGATCAAATGGCAGTCGCTCCGTGTAAAAATTGGTGCCCTTGTTGAATCCCCTAGATTACGATATCATCTACTATCACGATATCATCTAATATAAAATCAGGAAAAGTCTATGACTAGGACGTAAAAAAGCTTTTCAAGCATAAGGCGAGTGTTGATTCATTCGTCACTACCACAGTAACCAAGACTACAACTAGGCGGCAGCCTCAAGTGGTAATCCTTAATTAGTACTTGTCTCCGTCGTCCTACGCTAAGGAGGTGAGGGTGCTTGGTAAACTTACTTACGCAACGAGCTCAACAACACAATTTAATGTTGGCCACGCACCAGTACCACCAACATGTCTATATGCAAACCTTAGGCTGACATTTGAAGCCTCTTGTGTAAGTTTTTCAACTAACTTCTTTCTAAATCGGAACGCAACAATGGCGACAGCTTCTTGACAAAAGGTAAAGTGGTGCAGGAATCTACCTCCAGGATTGACTATCACTTGTAAAATAATC
Source organism: Lasaia peninsularis (assembly GCA_018236625.1). Lineage (NCBI taxonomy): Eukaryota > Metazoa > Arthropoda > Insecta > Lepidoptera > Riodinidae > Lasaia > Lasaia peninsularis. The sequence goes on from DVZL01000985.1 coordinate 5,678, forward strand.
CAGCAATACAAAATGCTGATTGCTTGACTAGTAAGTAGTAGTAGCTTGGTGTTGAGATCTTCTTATTTTTACATCCAAACTGCAATAGCTTTAAACTATAGGCTTGCCTTTCTCATTGAGATTATAGGCTGTCATCTATTCTTAAAAGGAACCATAACAAATATGGGGTAACCGAAGTAACAAGGGGTAAAATACGTAAGGGGTAAACTGTGTAAAATGGGGTAACCTCTATAGCGTGGGGCAAACCGAGTATCTTGTTAAATTCGAATAAGGAATGTCATAAAAACTTGTGTGATACAAAAATATGATAGACGTGGGTTATAGGCAAAGAGATAGTCTGGGTTTTTGAATGTGAACTTTTATTTTAATATCAGATCGTTTATGTAAATTATAAATTGAGTTTATAGTATTTTGAGTTGAAATTTAAACTATGATCAGTAAATTAAATTTAGGTAGAATGAAGTTTTTCATTTTAAGTTCACTTAACTTACATTTAAAATCATAATATTGATATTTTGTTTATTTTTGCATAATTTTATTCAATTTGTAGACTAATGACTTGCTTTGCTTGTTTACTTGCTTTTCTTATTTGTAAGTTTTTGCATGTATGTATTGGAGTTATTACTATTAGTCAATTAAAAATATAGACAGTTTTTAATTAAAAAGCTAGGTACTGAGGGTCAACAGCACTAATGTGAGTATATTTATTCGCGAAAATGTTGAATACACCATTGTATAATACCACAATTGATCAATGTCAAACCCCCTTTTATTTGACTTTAAACCAATAAAAAACAGAAGAATACTTGTATTTGCATTATTAGCTCCTGAGCTATAAGGGTACAATTAAAATCGAACGCACCTTGCCTCCCAGCGAGCTTTTGAAAAAGGAACGCGTTGACGGTGCAAAATAAAACATCGTCTATCCCACTCAGACTTACTAAATTTCAGCATCTTTACATATCCATTTCACTCATATTAAAAAATGAAATGAAAACGTCATAAGAGCACTATGATCATTTACAATAAATATTTTTATTTGTACAAACCTAAGCGCTAATTTTGCGTATACTATAGTGGTGTATAAACTTTTTTGATTGGTTTTCTTGTGCTTTTTTTCGATCCCTCTCATTACGCTGGCCAACATCCTACAAATACAAGTGTGAGTACGACTCGTTTATGAGCATGTGTGCGTAGTCAGCTGATTGTGCGCCGTTTACATGTGTGGGTGAACACACACGTGTTTCTGTTTTTGTATAAACTAGTTTTATCCCCCGTCAGTGTTCGTATTAGGAAATCATTACCTCAGCTAGCTTTTGTCCGCAGCTTCATTTGTATTTTAAGTTGTTGATACAAACTAGAATAAGCATACGAACAAATAAACAAACATATTTTAACATCTTAACTACTATTATAACTTATAAGTAAGAAAGTGAGTGTGTTTGATTGAATATTTCGTTTTTTTTTGTTTCAATGTCTAAAACGATTCTAAATAAATTTATCATAGAAATAGATTAAGCATTTCAGGATGACATAGGCTAGTTATTATACTGATATCTTAAAGGATCACTTATAGACTCTTGTAGGTTACAGAAATATAGAACTAGGGTTTTACACACATACAAACATGAAAATATAATAATCGACCAACATTGCTAGAACCAACCGTAAAGACTATCACCACCTTATCTGATGGTCACTGTGCCCATTATATTAATACCTCATGGATTGGGTTCGATTTCCTATAGGACAAGACATTGGATGATATCGGAGTCAGCTGCCTAATCTTAGATAAAGGCCTAGTTTTTACACAGAGCCATTGGCAGCTTACCCGTTCAGCTCCGTAAGGAAAGTAGCCCCGAGTTTAGATTAGGTCAAATTCGTGGATACGAATCCAATTTTCTTCATGGTGTTATTTTTCACCCTAAGGTCACTCAGAAAACGTATTTAAATTAGAAAAGCTCATAGGCAGGGTTCATAAAAATGTTTATGACGCGTTTTTTTTTATTTATCCTAAGCAACTATTTATGAGCTAATTAACAAGAAATCTGATAAAAGATTCTGCAAAAGGAACTCAATCTAACACAATGAAAAAAAAACCAACTAAGTGCGAATCAGACTCAAAGAGTTCCTTATTCATCTATAAAAACGGCGAAAAATTATGTTTGCGTTGTTGTTTGTTATGAGCATTATCATCATATATTTAGTTTATCCTGTTTTTAGTATTTGTTGTTATAGCGCCATCATCTGTAAAAATTTCAACTGCCTAGCTATTACGGTTCACGAGATACAGCTCGGTGACAGACAGGCAGATGGACGGGGGAGTCTTAGTACTAAAGTTTTGTTTTCACTATTTATGTAACCCTAAAAATATATACTTCCTTGCTAAAATAATGCTCGGCATTATAGACTCATTTTCTACCTACCAGATTGTTCAAGCTGACGAATTTCCTAATGTTAAGTATACTATTACACCCCGTCTATAGACAAGTGTGGTTGGTTTGTTGACTATTCATGGAGTAGTAGCTTTTTGCATCAGTATTCCAGTTAGCAAATAGCCTTATGTAACGGTAATGATTTTTATAAAATTTCATACTATATTTCGTTGGTATGAGAGAAGGTATATTTTAAACACCTTAGATACATACGAGTGTATGGTAGAAGGTTTTTTATGGGTTAAGACAGCGGACAAGGACACGGGTCTCATTACCATCGTAAGAGACAACCGTGGCCTACAGACAGCGTAGATGTTGTAGGTGCGCCGCTGTGCTCGGGCTCTTAGGCCTCATGTGCAACCGGCCTACCGGCTACCCTACCCTTCGGACCAAAACACGACACAGGAATAAATAAGGCGGTGGATCCCGTACCCGGAAAAGTTGCTGCACACACTCTGCCACCAGTGTAGTTGCTGAGTTAGCTAGTTAGCTGGTATAGTTATATTGTTATAAGGTATATTAACATGTACGAGTACCTGTTGAACAATACGTACATTTGTCACTAATGCTGACTAAATAATTTGAAAACTTGATATTACTATTATTGATTAAAAGTATAAAACTTTCACTAGAGATTTATTCGAAAAGTATAAACTGTCAATTAAAAACCTTATAGAACGAAATTTTTCTAAACCTAATTAGGTTCTAACCTAGTCTTTATACCGTATTTGTAAGATTATCCAGAAGCACGGAGTCAACTGTGAAGTAAAATCATTAAAAATATCCATCCTGCTCGGAAGGGTTACATCGAATGTGTGATCTTCTATTTTACTAGCTTTCCGTCCGTCAGTCTTATCACAAAATTGCTGCAAAAGTTTTATCGTCTCGTTTTACTTCGCTCTATTGAAAATTTACCTGACTATAAGATTACCTGGAATAAACCACTTCTATATGGTGTTTAAATTGCCGACCGATTTCGCTTTTTATATCATCAGAGGCTAAAACTTAAGCTACTAGCAATATTAAAACAACAGTAAACTAATGTGAGTAGATACAAATACTTCAAATAAAACCGGCCAAGATCAAGTCGGACTCGTACTCGAGGGATTCCGTACAATCGTCTATAAAAACGGCAAAAAGGAGAACCATTATATACTAATTTTAATCAATTTTTGTTATATTAGCAACAGAAATACGCCGCCACCTGTGAAAATTTCAACATTCTAGCTCCTACGTTTTACAAGATATAGCCTGGTGACAGACAGATATAAAGACAGACAGCGAACTTTTAGTTCCGCATTTTTGATCTACCCTAAAAAGAGATCACTGATAGCGATAAGGCCGCCTTAATATGTATTCTTTAGTATTTTTTTATGTATTGGAAAGCAAAGAAGCAGACGGATTTCCTGAAATACACGTCGCCTATAGACACCAAAAGTGAACATGGTGCGTTGCCAACCTGAGGCTCGGAGAACTCGGCAATATTGTGGCAGGAATAAGTAAGGCGGTGGTATCAATCCGGGCGAGTCGTTGCAAAACTTTACCACCTAGTCAATGTCATGGTGTTGGTGACAATAGACCCTGTACTCGTCTCTTACGAGCTGCCTGGGTGGAAGGCAGCTTACAACGGAAACCGGATCAACACGGGGGATGTAGTAGACTGTAGATACTATATTATGATGTTTGTATATTTAGTAATTTTTTCGGTGTCTATTTACAGATTTCGATTGGTAACGCATTATGACCATATAAATGAGGCATATTACATCTTAATATTACAAGAAACGTCTTATTTGCTCTTCGATGGATACAGAACATTTCAAATTTTAAATGCCGGCCGGTCGACAACGTTCCCGACTTTACGATAGCTATATAAAAAATGGTCCCACAAGGCGTCCTTGAAGTCATATGGGATGGAAACAGCTGATATTACCTGACGGGCACACATAGCCGCGGACCGTGTACTACACGTGTATGCGTGCTGCATGTGTGGGAGTATTGTTTTTTGTCGGGTTCTCAGTAGAGGCTGGTTTGTCGTGAGGAATGTTTTTTGAGTTGATGGAAAATCATATTTCAATAGTTATTGATAAGTGACATATTGCTAATAGTTTCGTAGACATTTTACTTATGATTAATTGTTATTATTCACATATTTTTTCCTCCAAGTTGGTATTATATGAGCAAAGAAATAGCATTCTAAAGAGGGTGAATAAGTTTTAACACAATAAAATAATATATTACAATTATACGCCCGCCTTTATACCGTCAGTGCTCGCCACTGTAGTGTTTTGATTTTTGAATGATATATCGTTAAACTTACTAACGCAAATTGGCATTATACTTTCTAAATATAAAAATAATGTTCATGTTTAAAGGCGACGAATATTTCTTACCATCAGAAAATCTGTTTGCTTGTTTGCCCTCCGGCCTTCTACCAACATATTTCATTATGTAATCAGTATGTTTACATTAATAAAACATTGGTCTTTTTTTTGGTTCCATTTTCTATGCTGGCCAGATTTCAAGAAACAAGAGAAAATAGTATTTTACATTTAACCATGCTTTTGTTTTTTACAATTTGACCACTACTATCTGACGAAATGGTGACAACATCTATAAAAATTAATAAATTTGGAGTGTCTGTATGTAATATTATTGTATAACTGTATAAAATAATATGTATAAAATAACTGCTTTTTACTAAACGCGTATGTATGTTTACAAGGTAAATATACCAAAATAGTATTTTTTAGAATTTTTGTCTGTCTGTTTGGACCCGCTAACCTCTGAAACGGCTGTTCATCGATTTTGATGGGACTGTCATTGGCAGCAGATAGCTGATTTAATAAGGAATGGCTTACGCTACTTATATTTTAGAATATTATTTTAGAAATGTGTGACATAAAAACATCATTAAATAAAAAAGCAACCGAAGTCGCGGGCGCAGCTCTACAATGAACCCATAATATTGACATTAAGTTGGAGTTTCGATATTTGAATAAATAAAGTTTATTTGTTAGTTAGTCACACCTTTGCCTCTAAATCAGATAGATTTTTTTTATTTGTAGATATTAAAAAAGTTTTTTTTGTAATACGCGGAATTAACTCTTCACTCTTCTTAAAGATACCCAGGTTATATAATTTCGGGAACACACTTGAAATATGAGTAAATTCCACTCTTACGTAGCACTTTTTCGATCGAAAGTTGAAGAGCTTAAAGTGGACGAAGCTGAGTGCCATAACTAGTGGGAGATATAAATGTAAATGCGTAAATACCGAATACAATAACGTAAAAGGCGGCACCAACATAATTCCCCAGATTCCGTCTCTTATTATAATTGAATAGAAAGACATCGTGCGTAAAGAATGAAGATGGATTGAAGATACAGGCGGACGGATCAAAACAATAACTCCGCTCAACTGAGCATCTATTCTAGCTGCGGAGCTGCTGAAGCGTTTTTGCATTCAAAATTTATTATCCATAATTTTTTTTTTTATTTGCTGGTGGTAGAGTGCTGTGCAGCAACTTGCCCGGGTAGGGATCCACCGACTTACCTATTCCTACCGCCATATTGACAATGTCGTGTTCCGGTCCGGAGGGCAGGGTAGGCGGTAGATTTGAACACCAGGCCTGCCACCCCGGCCACAAGACAGCGGCGCACCTACAACAACTATGGTGTCTATAGGCCACGGTTGTCTCTTACCATCACAGGAGCCGTGTGCTTGTTTGCTTCCATAATAATCCTTTAAAAAAACTTTACACACGAAATCTTTATGTCACGTCTGTTGCGAGACAAATTTTCCTAGCTTTAGCTACTTGCCTAGCCTTCTCCATATAGGTACATTACATGCTTCATAGAAACCAGGTTCGGAGACTTTTGACACCACCCTTGGATAATCCAGAACTTTACGAGTGAATTGTCTACCTAGATCTTCCCGGGTACCTATAGTCATCCATATTTATATTGGATTTCTGTTTTGTTAATCTTTCATTGTACCAAGAAATACAATTACATACACTTGTTCCAGCACTACATCATCAATCTTAACTCTTACATCAGTACTGAAATCTCGGCGATCATTAATACTAAATGTCTTACGCTAATAATAATTAAGCTATAATACGACATTAGCGAGCATTATGATACTTGGAATTCGATATCCTACCTACAAGATGTATGTATGTAAATTTATAAATACTAATATTAAATTTACCGACGGTTTGAAAAAGAAATATAAATGTGGCAAAAAATTGGTGTTATAATTCGCTCGCTCTTAGTCTATTCTACTATTTGTAAAATGACCCCTTCTCTGGGGATACCCACACATGGAAAGCCATACGAAAAAATAAACATGAATTTACGGCTAATAGGGAAACAGCTTTATGGGACTAAGAAGCATATATCTTGGTGATAAAGGTCATAGTTGTTTAACACTATTATTGTTTAAGATAACGCATCAGCTGTCAAAGGTAAGGGTACAGGATGCGTGGTGATTTCATGTAAACATTTGGATGCATTTGGTTTGTATGTGGGATGTTTGGTCGAGTCTTTACGGTCTTGTATCAACCCTCAACGCTCCACTGGCTGAGCCTAAAAAGAACAATTTTGGAAATATCGCTAGCCCTATGTGACATTTAGTTATTTTTACTGGACACAAACACAAATGGTCTGATAGTTCGGTCATGTGGAAAGAATGAAAGATGAAAGATTGACAAAATATATATACAATGTGAATGTGGACGGTTGTAGGTGCCCGGGGAGACCTAAGATGACATTCCACGACCAAATATCTAGCTAATTATCCGAGAGTGGTGTCTTCGAAACCGGCGTGTTGAGGAGATAAGCAAGTATTTAGGGATCGTGACACTTGATACAGAATACTCTCTGCCAAACCGAGATGGAATGAAGACATGCATGTATGTTTGTACAAACTCCTTTAGTTACTTGCACTGTGTGACTTCTCAATGTGTGACCGAGATACCGATTCCATGATGGTGAATATTAATACAAATAATTAAAAGTCAATAAATATCATCACGCCCGTTAGCCCGAAGGTATAGAGTAGTACATACGATTAGTCGATATGACAGGTGGCAAGCCCGGCGACATACTGGGCACAATTCTGAACTAAAAAATTGATAAGAACAAGTTGCACTTCCCGGAAAGTAAACCCGGCACCTCGTGCGTCAATGTCGGCTATCGACTTCACTCGACAACAGAGACGACTAAAATTACTCACGATGCACTAATTACAATATTATAAAAATTCCGCGTTGAATAATAAAAGTTGCATCTGGTTTTAGAAATGTTTTAGAAATGTAATGACCCTTTCAATAAACGCCTTTCTTGCTATATGTAATAATACTCTCAAAGGGTACCACGTCGCTTTGTATGTGGACTGGGACAAAAGAAATAAACTTTAAGGTGTTCGTATACCAATCGCTAAAAGCTTTTTTATAAAAATAACTTGAACTAAAACAAATTTTACTATCATTTATGTACTATCATTGTGTAAATAAAGAAAAACAGGCACTTTTTATATAGCAGAATGGTTAAACAAAAATGTGAAAGAGTTTTGTGTGGCATCTTATCCGTATTGGTACTATCTGCTGGTATGTATGTATATGGTATGTGGTCACTTAGACTGGAGGGTAGGATAGCCGGTTGACTAGAATATGCCTACGACTCTGGCCATAAGACAGCGACGCACCTACGGTATATATCCACCCGTCTGTCGTATATACGTGTATATGGTGTATTGTATGATTAGTGACAGTTATTTCTTACCATCTAGAGAGCTATAAGCTTTATAAATCTGTTCAAGGTTTATTTTGAGTTTATTATGGGGATTCGAATATTTAACCTAAAAAGTAAAGGTTTTGTTTATTATGCATGCAAGATCCTTATTATCTATAGTTTTTATAAACTCGGGGGAATTATATTTTTGAGATGTTAGTAGAAGATTGTCTCGTTAGGTATTCTTAGATATTAGGGACGTATAATATATATGGTTGTTGTAAGATGACAAATTCATTTTAAATTTAGAAATGATTTTTCAAACTAATAATTTTTATGAATGTTTTGAATAACTCTTAATAAGAATTATAAAAAAATATGCAGAAACATATAAATTCCATCATAATTCAATACAACATGTAAATATAGGATAATGTAAATGCACAAATATTATATTTTTACCGAAATAAGTTAATTTCATAAAAATTGTATTTTTTTTAAATCATCTCAATTGTATTGTCTTAAATCAACGGAAGCACATCATATAATATACTATAATATAGTATTGTTTAACAATAAGCCTGATAACGGTAGTGTTGCCGGTGTGCGCGCACCATTTCGTTGTAAATCATAAAAGCTTATTTCGAATACAGTAGCGTTAGGGTCAGAACTGCAGTCGCCGCGACAAAGCGACCACGTGTTTGATGACTTCCCAAAGAATAATCACGTGCACGTTGAAAAGGTATTGTTAGTTATTAAAACAGGGCTTAGAATCGAGTTTATAGCGCTAGGGAAAGGGAATAGCCCTTCGGTAACAATGTTGCAGCTAAAATAAAAGGGAATTTCACAAATTTATGGCCCATCAAATGTTCCGTTCGTTCAGTAACTAATCCACACATATTATATTGTTGCGATCTAACGTCTGTGTGTTGACAATTTCCATAAATAAATAAACATCCATCCAGCTGCCACTTAATTAAGAACATAACGTCGAACGAACGTACGAAAAGGAAAAACTACAAGTAGTATATATATATATATACATAAATACATAATAAGGCAATTATATTAAGGCATTGTCCAAATAAGAAATTTGTTAAATCAAAGTTCTTATGAGGACATTGCCGTAGATTGATAATAATAAATGGGATTGGTCACAGAGATTCCTGTGAGTGAGGTGTGGTTATGGTAACGCGTCTGTCACCACCGGATCGGAACACGGTCACTCACTGAGAAGATCCGGCGAAAGAAACTCAGCGGGCTTGTCTTTTTTTCTAAATACATTATACAACATTAAAAGAGGTTAGTAAGAGGAGCAACAAAAAGTACCAAGCATTTTTATCATAGGCAAGGTACATATTTAGCAATATTATTATAAAACCTTTTTTATATACTATATATATTTTTTACAGTCGATCTTTATATGGCTGGAAAGTTTTTATTGTATAAGCGTATACATTTTGGCCCATGAAGAAATTACCTATTCTATGGAGATGTTTACTGCTGATGTATTCTCCAGTGATAATCTAGGAGTCCTACCCGAAGGCTTGTAGCCTTCACAACAAGTAGCTTGTAGGCTGTGAGCCTCGGGGCATTTGTCAATAGCACCGTGACTATGATGGAAGAGCTCAGAAACACCCAGAATAACCTTAACTATTCCTATATTACAGCTGCATTTGTTATTGTCATGTTTCAGTTTAAAATTATTTGCAAAAATGTTTAATACCCCAACTTCAATATTTTTGTTACTTACATTCAGGGAATCCGTCTGTTTGTTGGATATGAAATACTTGCTACTGATCGGCAAACAACAGTCCCAAGCACTGACATTGTGAGCTTCTTACTAAAACCTTGTACATGGTACCTACCTTTTTTATACGAGTAAGTACCTTTTTTTTAAATAGTAGATAGTTTGGTTTGCAAGAAACTACCAAGAACTTGCGCATAAATTCTTAGAAGTACCTGTTTTGGGTTCGAACAAAAAAACACCGAACAAAAACTAGCCAGTCGTTTTTATTACTTAGTCATAGGAGCCAGGCTCACGGATCTTTTGATGAAAAAACTACAGAACCCGGTGTTTAACTTCAAAAGCTCCTATAAATCAACGAAAAGACATGTTACCATCTATGGTTGAAGATTTACATTGAAGTGATCTTTCTTTTGTATTAAAATAAAAGTACTTTTGAGTAATTATGTAAAAAGGCCACAAGATAAGTCTCGTACACCTTATACCTCGTGTTGGTCCAGGTCTCAAACGTAGCCAGAGGCAGTGGTCTCTCCATGAGGCAGCCCGTGAGAGACGAGCATGGGTTGACTGGATCACTTTCAGCGAGACCACTGGTGGCACAGTACTATATCTTTAAGCCACGACTGTCTCTTGCTACGAGGAGGGCCGTGTTCTAGTTCACTGCCTTATTCCTTTAAAAAATTACAATAAATAAAAAGAAGTCATAGACTCGCGCACGAAGGGTTCCGTACCGTAACGTTTAAAAAACGGTAAAAAACACGTTTGTTGTATGGGAGAACCCTATAAGTGTTTAGTTTATTCTGTTTTTAGTATTTGTTGTTTTAGCGGCAACAAAAATACATCATCTGTGAAACTTTCACATGTTTAGTTATCACGGTTCATAAGATATAGTCTGGTGACAGACAGAGAGACCTTTTAAAACTTTGGGTATGGAACCTTAAAGATATATAAAACATTAAGGACGGGCTCCTCGGGACGGCTACACGAAACTAAAACATTTTTTATCAATAGTAACTCTTAGTTCATTATATTGTATTGTTAAAATGTTATTACGACCACCTCGTTGGTCGAGTGGCCAGGCTTACTGACCGCGAGGCTCGGGTTCGATTCCTGACGGGGGCAGACATTTGTGTGATGAACATAGATGTTTGTATTTCCGGGTCTGGGTGTTTATTAAATGTATTTCCCTATTATACTAGAGCTCGTTTTAAATTGGTACATATTACGTGATTGACATAACTTCTTTATCTGTTAACCGATTTAAATGAAATAAACACAATTGCATGAAGGCTATTACAACATATTTCTTAAAACTGAATCTGAATCGATTAAGCAGTTTCTGAGATTAGCGTGCACAAACATACAGATAAAGAAAAAAATATTGTTTTGGGTTCTCTTGCACATTATTATATTATGTGTATATATTTAGGTTCTGTAGCGATCAATTACAGTTTTATTATATTATGTATAGATTTTATTTTTTACATTCCTAAAATAAAATTCTAAAATAAAAGTACAAGCTACTCCTTATTACTTCAGCTGTCTGACAGGGAAAGACCCGTGAAAATCGTTCTAGCCGTATCAAGAGACAGACAGACAAAAATGGAAAAAAATACCTTTTTTGTATATGTACACGTTAACTTGTAAATATAACTGCATTTAGAAAAAAACCGGTAATTTTTTACAGACACTCCAATTTTATTTTATGGTAAGGATGTTGCTTTGTACAACATATTTTAGGCGAGCTTAACGTGTGTAGCATTTTCAACCAGCCGACCTTTGTACTAATAGAAAAAAGAAATAATAAGGGCGCGTTTATATGACATGAATTACGTCAACGCGGCCGCCACGCCAAAATTTTCGTCTCGTCTAATTGCAGCCTAAAAGTAGATGTATTAAAAAACTGAAAAAAAAAGAATGTACAGTTTTCTATTTTAACCCCGCCAGAAATTATTGTCGAAATCAGGGACCTAGTGAGTTAAAGTCGGACACCGACTACACTTGCCCGCAGATGCGACCTTTTTAGGGTTCTGTAAAAATAGGAACCTATTGCGAAGACTCCGCTGTGTCTATCTCTGTTTGTTACCAGGCTATATCTCAAGTACCGTGATAGTTAAAATGTTGAAATTTTTCACAGATAATGTATTTCTTTTGTCGCTATTACAACAAATACTAGAAATAGAATAGAATAATTCTTTATTGTGCACCAAAAATACAATATAAAAATACAAACAATATAAAACTTAGGGGTAAAATGATAAAAAAAGGCGGCAATTATCGCTAAGTCGCTAAGCAAAAGCGGGCTCATACAAGAAACGTGATTTCTTTGCCGTTTTTACAGAGAGAACCCTCCGTGTGCGAGTCCAATTCGCACTTGGCCGGGTTTTTTAAATATTTTTGTATCGAGGTTGTATTTTTAATAGCAGATAAATAAATAATAATATGCAAAATGAATAGAAATACGTCACGGACCGTTTGCCGGAACCAATTGGATGCTGCAATAGAGTTATGTCCTATTATTTGTGACCTAAATCTGTCTTCCTGTTCTTACCATTGGTGTGGAGCATATGAGTTTTAATACATTATACATAGTTTCCCAATTTGTTTTCCTTGTTTATGTTTTCAACTAACGGCTCACCCCGGCTTTGGGAAAAGTATGTATGTTATGTAATCACTACTGAATTCGTGGCCATAATTCATGTCATATTCCACATATTTTTGTGAAAAATTACACATATTAAAAACCACTTGAATGGATTCAGTAAAGAATTCTGAACATACAATTTCGGATTCTTGCGTCAATTATGTTACACGTTGTATACATATAAAAATTAATGTTTGTCTGTTTGTCATGGATGAGCTAAAAAACTACTGGACCGATTATTATGAAAATTGGTACCTTATATTTTTATTATATGTATTTTTATTATTATATGTATTTTTCTACGGAGACGGTTTATATGATATGCTCATCGATGTCACTCGCCACCAGGTGGCACTGGCATTGTTGGCGTAGCAATGCGCGCTCGGTACAGCTAGTCAATTATTAAAAACAGCGTCATAATCCGTTGGTTGTTATAAAAATCTAAGCATATATGGAGATAGTTGTGATAAAAGCCTCAAACTCGTGTATGGAAGACATTCTAATATAGTAGGGAATGAAGTGGTATTATTTAATATTGTTTGACTGTTTTGGTAGTTTGCGGTAGATGGGGTTAAAATATTTTGGGTGTAAATTAATGTTTATAATTAATGTGTTTAATAATAATTATAAATCATAGATTAAAATATATGCACACCACAGTGTGGTAGTATCCCGAACCTATTCTATTAAATATATATTTTTGTAATAACTTTTTAAGGCTCGACCGAGATAGGTTTTTCGTTCTCAACAGAGACCGAGACCCAGAATAGATACATTGAGAAAAAAATAAATAAAAATGCGTTTTCTTGCAAACAAAAAAATGTAATCAATCACACAATTTGTTTTATTTAGAATTAACAATAAAAATTAAATAATATTATTTACGTACTCACAAGTCTCGGTTACGGTCAAGAATCTCGGTGATTTTTAGCCCAAAACCGAGACCGAGAATGCCAAGATCGAAATCTCGGTCGAGCCATAGTTTTTAATACCCATATTCCGCTAATAATCTTCGTTTCATTTCGCTGTGTTAGCCAGGGTCGGTAACGAATAGATCTGCATCTGCAAGCTAATGTAACTCCATAACATGATATAATATGTAGGGATCCTTTGCTGTCACTACCACTGCTGTCTCAGAATAGCGACGAACTATACCGTCTCTATTATATATAAAACCACGGATGTCTTTTCACAACAGGAGGGTTTATATTACGGTGTTAATGTTAGTTCGACGGTGTTTTTGTACGTGATCTATAGAACCAGTTTATTGTAATTTCCAACATAGGAGTGCCTAATGGAGTATGCACCTGAAACGAAGTGTGAATAGGCTTTTGGTCCATCAGGTGAGCTGCAGGTCATTGTA
>DVZL01000986.1:0-19603 GCA_018236625.1 Lasaia peninsularis
GTCATTCCGCCGCGCGCTACCAAGCCGTCGCCGGGGCCACAACGGCCCTGGCTCCAGGGAGACCGCCGGCAAGGCTGGCAAGTGCTGACACGGTGGCGGAAGATTGCGAAAGCGTACCCGCCACCGTGTCACTATAGCACAGAGTAGGCAGACGCAGGGGTTTTAGTGCGTAAATGCATTTCCCCTGCGGCAACAAAAAAAAAGGCATAGCTCAATGGTGGTTCCATAAAAATTAAAAAAAAATGCTATAATACAGAAGTAAGTACACTTTCATTTAAGCCATGTAAACAAGCGTAAGCTATCAACGTCTAGACTCTAGAGTGACTAAGTTCGCCAAAACAGCTAGTACGTGAAACCGACTTCAAAAAAGGAGGAGATTAAGTATATATAATTCCATCAATTCCTAATAGATTTTAATAAATCTTGAATTGAATTATAAGTTTTAATTCAACTGTGGCCAGTCATCAGTAGTAAGGTTTTGTAATACGTACAAAAACAATATCGTCTTTTCTGGAAGACATCATAATGATGTTTTTATTGCAGTTTTACTGCGACTAATTATGTTGTACTGAGAGGGTCAATGGTTCTGAAATGGTCAAAAACATGGTCGACTGGAGCTGAAAATAAATAGAATTTTCAGTTATATAATCAGAGCATACTCGTTCCTAAAAGGTCGGCATCGCATCTATGACAATTCTGGTGTTGGGGGTGCTCGTGGGCGGCGGTGATCACTTACCATCAGATGGCCCACTTGCCCGTTTGCCTTCTCTTGTATAAAAAAAGCTCTACAGTCATGGAGTGTAGTCTAAGTCTCCTGAAGAGGCTTCGGTTGCGCAACAAAACTAACGTTGACAGTAAAATTGTGTGTCTTACTTGATCGAGGTCGCACTATACTGCTGTCGATGGCGGGAGTTTACAAAATAATTATTTTATTTCTTTTGGTTTATTCAATGTGTATTATAGCGTAGTAAGTATCGACGAGGTCCACATTCAACCTCGCACCACTTGCCCACCGACACCATTGTGCAACTAACGCCGCACCTCTCTCTCTCGACACTAGACAAGGACAACAGTGTATATCTATAACTCACTGTTTTCATTTTGCACTTCGTTATCCGGGACCTTAATTAATTTACACCAAGTAAATTTTAACTTAAATTTTCAACGACTTAATGCGTTTAAACATACAATTTGGTATTTTGATAACAGTTGCAAGTTAAAATTACTTTGTATTTTAAAGAGGAACTTGTAAAATTTAATCGACTAAGTATAATTCAAATCTTTCAAATCAAGCATAAGAGAATATGGGCAGTATTCTAGTATCAGTACTTGGTCCTTGACACACTGACATGAGTAGATAAACAGCTGTACAGGGGCAACAACGGTCCGCGGACTGCTGGTGGTCCCTGGAGGAGTCCTAGTGGTCCGTGACACATAATTACGTAATCAATTTCATGTCTGTCCATGTGCGAGTTTGGATTATTGACGGGCTTAGATGATGAAACACGGGTTTGAGTGGCGCAGAAAACCATGTATTTACATATCAATAAGGGGAATGTAATAACATAATGTTAAAATATGTAACTGACATCGATGAGCGTATCACACAAATGGAACCTTCTCCTTGGAAAAATATAATAATATACTAGTTTTCATAATAATCAGTCCAGTAGTTTTTGAGTTCATCGATGACAAACATTCATTTTATGTAGCATAAATCTTCAAACAAATATGGACGGACCATGAGAGGACAGAAACATTTCAATGACAAAACAATCTTATGACAAAACGGTTTAGGAGCACTGTTCTAAATGGTAGGTATACGAGTATATACGTTCTGTACAGATTTTATGATGAACTAGTTGTGACTTCTTCCGCATTTTTATTTAATTATATATGACGCGTTTTCAGCCTAAGCTGAACAGTTCTTAATAACAGTTCGATATCATATCGAACAGAGCTGAAATACCGACAAATGTTTAAAATTTACGCGTGCGTTCACAAATTTATTTTGTGTAAATTTATATTTCCGAAAACAATTTCTAAAATTTATTCTATAGGTTAGCGAATATTTTTGTATTTTTTTTAAATTTTATACTCCTTATGTATGAATTATTCATTATAATAAAATACTTTTATATATCTATCCATATTGATATTTATTTGGGTATGATTTAAGCTATCGCCAAATTAATTAGTTTTGTGTTTCTTAAATAATAGAGTTGCCCGCAAAATAATAGATTTGTCACCAAAATGTCAGTCACCAAACGTTATAAAATAAATTCCACAATAAATCACCTATAATCATGGAGGAGAGTAAAATGTTTTTGTATGTATTTTAATAGCTTTGTCATAATAAGTATTTAAGCAAACTAATTTAAAGAGATCACCAATAAATCATATATTTTCTCACTAGAAAATTTCATCGTCCCCGTGGATCTTAATTTCCACAGGTAGTAAAAAAAGACATTTTTTAACAAAATAGTAAATAAAACACTTAAAATAAGTCAAAATAATCAATATTTATTGTTAAAAATAATAAGGCTTTTGAAGGGCGCCCCCTTTTTCTTTTCTGGCCCATAAGCACATTCATAAGAAAACTTGTTTCTCGCGGCCCCCGCGGCGCATCATATGATACATATACCTATTTACCCACGTCCCATCGTTGAGACCAGAAAGCACGCCATTTTGTCTCCATCTCTGAACATATTATTGTCATTAAAATTATAAATTGATATATTAAATTGGTAACGAATACTATTATTTTAATAACTGAACTTAATAAAATGTAACTACTGTATTAGTGACAAAATAATAAATAAAAAGGAGTCGCAGTCAGGGATTGATGAACTATTTATTTGGTGACAGATCTACCATTCTGAGCACAAAGCTATTATTTAAGTAACAATACTAATAAGATAAGAACGATGTTTATATTCATGTAATGCACTTCAATTTTATTGGTAATCCATCCCTTATTTTATACATATAATTCATACCCGGGAATACTTTTTGTTTATCTGAGAACGAAAATATAACGTGGCGATAGATATATTTATCAGGTGATACAACTTGATGACAAATATAAATTTTGGTGACAAGAAATATAGTACCCTATTTATTTTGTATCATCAAAACCTAAATTAGTTCAGCTAAAAGGTAACACGACATTCATTGACTGTTAGGCGGTACGAAGTTCGTCGGGTCAGCGAGTTACATACCTATAAGTATTGATCATGTTAGTTTAGAAAATGGTATCCCTGATGAACATAGGCTACTTTTTATCGCGGGAAAATGCTGCAACGGAAATAGAAAACGGGTAATGGGAAAACGGGTACCTAGTAATAATTATTATCTTTCCGTAATTATTTATTTTACATAACTTCTAAACGGCTAAACCGATTGGATTGAAATTTTTAACGTATATTTCGATGGTTTCCTTTATAATTTAAAAATACAATTGGACCTGTCGTCTCTATGACAACTACGAACTAACCGTGCTAAGCCGGTCCGGGCAGCTAGTTATATGTTGAGATATACCTGTAAGTTACCGGCTACAAAGCGCGAAAATGAGGGACCAATAGTTTTCAACTAAGAAGATAACAAACGAGGCCACAAACGAAAGGCGACACAACCTTAAAAATGTATTTGTTACTTTTACATTATTTATAACTAACGAAATTTGCATCATAATTATAAACAGATATAATCGTTTGGCCTTGTAGTTTATATTGTAATAGCAAACTGGATTGATTCGGTCTTCAGAACTTCTAAATAAGGAAGTCCTCAAACAGTCTGTATTTTTGTAGAGATACCATAACTTTGCTGTCCTGTTAAGATATTAATATGTCGCAACTGGTTTTTGTATTTAAATACTTATTTAATAATATGCCATATTTAGGGTCCCGTAACTAAAAGGTAAAAACCCTATAACCCTAAAACTGTCTGCTTTTTCCTAGCCTTATTAACCGTGACAGTAAAATCGTTGAATTTTTTAACAAATGATATTTTTCTGTTGCCGTTATGACAAAAAATATTAAAAAACAGAGTAAAATAAATCTTCAAGGGTCTCTAATGCAACATCCTATACATTTTTTTTGCTAATCTCAATAGGTAGATGCATGAAATATTTATAGATAGGTAGCTAGTTACTTTATACGTTAGAAATAAATCATTAAATAATAATAAAATTAAAAGAGGTGGTATTTCTTCATTTTGGGGAAAAATCACTTTCCGGCAGGGTTAATTATTCCTAACCTAACTAATTTGTGTTAATTTTTTTCTAACTATATGTTTAATTAAATTTCTGGTTCTAACTAATAAGACAGACTTTAGAAGTCACAAAAAAATATCACAGGAAATATGCTAAAAATCGTCATTCGTTTCTGTTTCCAAACATGTCACTTTAAAGTAAATTATTATTTTTTACTTATATCTCTGAAAAAAAATATGTTTCATGGTATTTTAAGATTTATAAATAATTTTAGTTATTAAATTAAAAATATATATACGTGTTATTTGAATAAATGGATTGATTTCACCACCTAACATTTTGTAACAAGAATTACATCATTCGTGGCATTAAAATAACGACTAGAATAACTTTTTGTATTGAATCTCGACGTTGAATATGGTGAACGGGGAGCCACCCCACGTTCCTAGTTCAGCATTCGGAGCCGAACTGCCGTTGTGATAGAACGTATTATTTTAACTTAGGCAAGACATTATATTTTGTGTTCTACAAATTTTGTCACGCTGAAACGTCATTTGCTTGACGCTTATTATTTTGCTAAATCTACATTTCATTATTGATTTTTATATAACTGTTTTATTTGTTGAAGGTTGTATTTTAGTATTCTACGACATGCATTCTAAGCTTTCTTTTTCAAACAAGTTAAGACGTGTTTCATCGAAAACCTGTATTGAGCATAATGATCACCCCTATAATCAAGAATGACTGTATGTTGCTAATAATGATTTCAATCAGATTATATCGGGAAAAAAATAAAAGACAATGTGGCTAAATAACATTTTGGTCATACCTATGTTGGACACAAAAATAAGTATTATTTTATTTATAGGTTTAAAAATGACGAAGCCAAAGAAATCCAAGGAAGTTAGATTAGCTCAACAAAGGCTTTAATTGTTTAATTGTTTAACATATGCAAAAGTACAATTTCACACTTATGATTACTGTCGGAGTCCACACTAGGCAAAGCCTGTGATGTGGACACCAAATCATTAATTTCCAAAATGCATTTAACATTTACAGCAGGAGGAAAGACACATAAATGAAAGTACAAAAAAATAAAAAGTAATAATAATAATAACATCAAAAATAAATTAAATGTGTGTGTGCGTGTGCGTGTGCCAATTAGAGGGGGTCTCAAAACATTACATAATCACCAAATGTCCATTTTTACCTATAAAAGTCACAACTATGTAGCACAAAGTACGGGAAGTTGCTAAAAAAATTTAGATTATAAAAAACAGTGTTACATGTAACACATTCATCGAACACTGTAATAAATCGTAATGTTTATAAGACTTCTCCCCTTTCTCCCTAATTACGTTATGTAACACTAAATTTTGATCTTTTTAAATATTGATTGAATCTACCTACTTGTGTAGAACCTAAAAACTGTTCTGGGTCCACATCTATGTGCTGATAATTTGAGCTTGTGTTGTCCTGATTTAAAATTTCTGATAGCCATTTTTGCAGATTTATTTGACTTTTTCTGTTTGTTAAATCATGCACTAAAATAATACCTGAAAAATAAATAATTATTCATATGTATTACAAATTAAAATGAATGAGTATATTCTCTTTCCAATACTGATCTATATCAGGGCTTCTTAAACTTTTCTCTTTCACAACCCCATTTATGATTGTGAGTTTCTTGAGCTTGACCCCAAATCCCATTTGGGGTCGTGACCCATAGTTTAGGAAGCCCTGATCTATATGATATGGTTTTTTGTGATGTAGGTACTTATCCAACAATATATTTTTCTGATACCTTGAATATCATCTACTACAAATAGGCAATCAAATAGTGTTTTTAAATTGCATAAAAATCTGCTAACTAAATCTAAATCTATCATGTGTTTAGAAAATAAATATACAAATATCTTTCTACAAAATAAACACATTAAAACTACAAAAAAAACTTACATGTTTGTCATCATGTTATTCTAATTTACATGAATGTTTATTTTCATATTTTAAAAAGTACTCAACCCTATGGGAATTTCATTGTTATAAAATCGGTTCACAAATAATGAAGTTTACAAAACTTTTCTCGATTTGGTTAAAAAGAATTTAAATACAATATTGTTAATATTCATTATGAGATTGCTAATTACCATGAGTTGGTTGATAGAAGACATCTCTTGTATTTCTATGGTTATTAGAACCACCAACATCCCAGAGTTCAACGAAAAATGTATTTTGAGCTTGAGTTCCTTCTTTGTATCTATGAAGCTTTACTTCGACTGAACAACCAACAGTCCACCCAGGTGACACAAGAGGCTTGTTGTGAGCAATAAGATATGTCAATGATGTTTTACCCACACCTGGAATTATATTGCCTTTTTTACATAACCTATGAAAATGAAAGCAAATTGCTACGGACGAAATTAAAATCAAGAACTTATTATTTAAACTTTTCTTCTAATTAAATAGACAACGTTTACTTAATACTATGATATAAGTAAATTTTACTGATAATAAACAAAAAAATTTACTGATAATAGAAATCTCATAAAATTTATTAATTTGAATTTACCGCCTTCAAAAACGTAATGTTGGTCAAATTGTCAAAAACTATCATGGCCGCCGTCATTTGAACAAACGCGAGTCAATGTAAGCAAATAGTGTTAAATTTAAATTTGTTTTGTTTCATTTTCGTTTCTAAGTGCAAGATTTAAATAAATGACAATCGATTTACCGGAATCACCAAGGACGACGACCTTTACTTTTTCAATAGCAGCCATTTACAGGTAAAACAACTACACTACTACTTGCTGGAATGTTTTGACTTTGAGTTTTGACGTTTTTATTAGTAACAATACTGACAACCTTAAAAAATAAAATTGTTGCCAATTTCAGATTTCGTTTATCAAATAGTGATTTATGTTTTCATTTTTTGACTAAACTTAATTCTATTGACTATTATATATTGTACTATTCTAGATACATGTTATGAAAATATAAGCCATTAAGAAATTATACCAAAAATCAACTATTCGGCTTTTAGGGGTTATGACGAATCTTAAAAGGTTTTTGTGCTGGCAATATTATATTGATAATTTTGTTGTCTACAATTCCGCTTTCAATACCACAGAGTACAAACTCGTAATTTGTAAGTTTCTTTGGATGATTGTGTCGTGAAAATCCAAAAAGCAAAATCAATAGTAAATATTGTATCCGCCATTGTGTTGTAATGATATTATTGTCCATTTTGTAGTTGCAACTAAAATGCGACGACTTAATATTTTATACGTCGAGTTATTATCACACTTATAACGTTCAACATGTACATTAAATTCGTCATCATTGCTGTTCTTTCTGTAAATTCAGTGCACCCTTATTGTGGTCCATACAACGGTCAAATTTGTAAGCAATATTCTACGGGCTACGTGTGGTATAATCATACTGGAGGACTTGAAAATGAAAAAATCACCACCGGTCTGTGGAAGGAAATGATATCTGCTTTGAAAGAGCCTTGTCGGAGCAGGGCCGAAAAGTTACTTTGTGCCTATGCTTTTCCTAAATGTATTGACAAAGATGGAGTTGGTTTTTACGCTTTACCCTTATGTTATGAAGACTGTGTTGCAGTGAGAATGCAATTTTGTTACAACGACTGGAGCGTTATTGAAGAGCAAAAACGTCGTGGTGTGGTTTTTGAATCCAGAGGACATTTCCGATTTCCCGACTGCGAAGCGCTCCCTAAATTTGCAGGCAAAGGGACTCAGGTTACGTGTAACAATGTAGGTATAACTGAAATGGACTACAGCCAGGTTACTACTACATGTATACGTGGAAATGGACAATATTATCAAGGAAATGTAAACGTGACTGAAACGGGGTTAGCTTGTCAACCGTGGGAATCACAGGCTCCACATCAACATATGAGACCTCCTTTAGTATTTCCAGAAGTTCAAAATGCAACAAATTACTGCAGAAATGCTGGAGGTGAGGAACGGAGGCCTTGGTGCTACACAATGGACCCCGATGTTCGATGGCAGTTATGCGACATACCAACCTGTGCCAATTCTAGTGATGAGCTAGATATAATCAATGGACCAATAATCATGGAGAATTATTTTACGCCAACTTTTGTTTTGTTACTGTCCGTTGGAGGCCTTGGCTGTATATTAGGAATAGCATCAATAGCATTGTTGTGTCATTATTTTTTGAAAAGCCATTATTCTAAATGTAATGTTTCGAATAGAAGAAATATGCAAAATATGGATATAGATTTAGATAAACTTCCAAGCAACCTTGCTTATCATACAACAGGTGCACAATTAAATCCCAAATTAGAAAAGCTGGAATTTCCAAGAAATAATATTATCTATATACGAGATTTAGGGCAGGGTGCTTTTGGAAGAGTTTTTCAAGCAAAAGCTCCTGGCTTAGTGCCAGAAGAGGAATTCACATTAGTTGCTGTAAAGATGCTCAAAGATGAAGCCTCACATGATTTACAGTTAGATTTTGAAAGGGAAGCATGTCTGTTAGCTGATTTTGACCATCCCAATATTGTTAAGTTGCTTGGTGTGTGTGCAATTGGACGTCCTATGTGCTTATTATTTGAATTCATGGGCAAAGGTGATTTGAATGAATATTTGAGAGCATGTAGTACAGTTACAAATTTCCCTCCAGTAGTTGAAAATAGGGAAGATTTAAGACTTCTAGCAGCACCGTTGAGCCATTTAGATCTTCTGCATATTGCTAGGCAAATCGCATCTGGTATGGTTTACCTTTCAGATAGGAAATTTGTTCACCGCGATCTGGCTACAAGGAATTGTCTTATCAACGATGACATGGTTGTTAAAATAGCAGATTTTGGTTTATCACATAAAATTTACCTTCAAGATTATTACAAAGGAGATGAACATGATGCCATCCCTGTGCGATGGATGCCTTTAGAAAGTATACTTTATAATAAATATACCTTGGAATCTGATGTGTGGGCATATGGGGTATGCCTTTGGGAGATATTTTCATTTGCCTTACAACCATATTTTGGTATGACACATGAAGAAGTAGTGAGATTTTTAAAAGATGGCAATGTTTTAGCTTGTCCCGATAGTACTCCTAGATGTGTATATGATTTAATGAAACAATGCTGGAATCACCATCCAAGTGATCGTCCTAATTTTAGAATTATATATCAAACATTGGACAATATACAAATGATTTTAGAAAGAGCTAACCATGAGTAAATTATTTAAGGTTTAATCCCAAAAAATGCCATTTGAAATGAAGAATCTTTATTTTTTCAGTATAATTACAATTATGATTGTAAAATATCTTTGTAAATAAACTTAGGTAGTTGTTTTTTAATGTTATGTATTTTATAATTATTAAGTATTTATTGTGTGATTTGTAATGTATGCAGAACATAACACATTTCTTAAAAGAATTTGTTTTATATAGATAAAATTATCATACTGTAGTACTTAAGCCAAAGTAAAGGGTGAGCCTCAGAAAGAGACAATAAGTTTTCTAATTTTTTTATCAGTCATTCTGTGGTGAGGCCCCAATGTGCCTGGACAAATATTGCTTTAATAATTATTTTATTGAGGAAAAATTAAATGATAGCTCTCTTGAATTATTATGTTTAGTTTTGTTAAAAATTTTTGAAATATTATTTGTTTGAAGCCCTAAAAACATAAAGAATACGGAAATAGCAGTTAGATGTTGAACGTTTGTTATTTAAAAAAACTAACTGGCTTTGCTTGGGTATATTAGACATTTTATATACCTATAAGAGAAAAGTTTATATTTTTCTCTTAAATCACTGTGTACTAAAATAAACACATCAAAATTCTTTAGGTCAAAAGGTTTTAAAAATCTAAGAATACATAGGAATAGAAAGTGATTTTGTTTTATATTATGTAGTGATACACTTCTATGGATAAAACAGAGTTGCTATTATTTTTGTAACTGCCATAAAATTTATAAAACCATTTCAAAATCCTTTTAGTTATAATGAAAATTTTGTACACAACTTTTTTATGTGTGAAACACTCAAATGTAAACATAAAAAATATAGATCCAGTATTTTTTGCTCTCAGTTTTCATATGTAAATGTTCTGAGAATTGTCTTGCCAACATTTTTATAGTTAATATATTTTAATGTTTTAATATTTCCAATTTCATAAGCCATAAGTGGAGAGTACCATTCTTCACTAATTGTTAAGTGATATTATATATTTTTTACTTAAACAAAATATGTACTAGTAAATGATGATTGTTGAATTGCATTTAAATCCGGCCAATGGCCTGGCTAGCAAATACACCATTGTACGAATTGGTAAACACTTAACTTGTTAGTAAAGTTGATAAAAACATAAGGAGTTATTTGTACACATCTACAAAAAAATCCAAAAGATTTTTGAACTTCCTTGACGTGTGGATCCACCTTAAAAACTGAACAATCCATTGTAAGTATAATAGTAATTTTAACCTGAAAAGACTGATTTTGGTTACTGTTCCTTTGTTCATAGGTTCTGCAATTTCCTTTGAATATTTTTACAATAACAGCTTAATTATAATTGTTTAATAGTTTAATGTTATAGCTTTTTAAACACAAATATATTGATTATATTTTTAAGATTTTTTTTATAATTATCAATGTCAAGTTTTTGAAGGTTTAAATTTGACTTGTTTTGAGTCTAAATTTGTCTATAAAATCTTTTTTTAATTAGCTATTAAAATTAAAGAAGACTTTGTAACACTACTGCCTAATTGTATTCGAATGATATTGAAAATTAATTTTATAAATATATTCGTAGGTGTTATTTGTACCTGCAAAGTATCCACAGATCATTCCTTTTAATATTTCTGTACTTAATGTAAATAAATGCACAATAATGCCAACACTTTTAGTTTTCCATATGTTGCCAAAAACAATTGATTCTTGAATTAATCTGTAGTTTAAGTTTTAAAAACATACATTTTATTATTTATATATTAGTCTATTTTTAAGATAAAAATAAAACAATTTCTGAAACATTGTTATTTTTTAACCACACCATGAACACTTAGTTATTATGTATTTATTATTTACCTACGAATTAGCAATGGACTGGTCACATCTGTCACGGCTCGGCAGACATAGCTTGAATAGATATAAATAGGGCAATTGAGAGGTAAAAGGCAGTGACATGAACACGAGAAATCAAAAGGGTAGGCACATATGTACCCCCGATTAGCCGACGACATCGGGCTCCATGACGTGACAGGTGTCAAGTCTCGCCAAATCGAGCACCTCTGGTTTCCTTACGATGTTTTTCCTTTACCGTAAGAACACTGAAAATGTACTTAAATTGCAAAAAGTCATTGGTATGTGACGAGGTTTGAACCTGTATTATCGAAATGGAAGTCTGAAGCGCGTACAACTTGTCCACCGAGGAGTTTAATTAGTGTAATTCACTTCACTTATTGAACTACACTACACTTAAATTGAGTATTAGCTATAAAAAATGTACCTACTTAACAATAAATTTGTAGGTAAGTAAACTCGATCGATTAGCAGTCCATTAGGCTTTTGAAACAAAAAATAATATATTTTTTTGTTACTTCAGGTTAGTATTATGACCGAAGAACGGCTTGTCACCGAGGTGCCCAGCAGTTTGAAGCAGCTGGCTAGACTCGTTGTAAGGGGGTTTTATACTATAGAAGATGCCCTCATCGTGGACATGCTTGTTAGAAATCCCTGTACGTATTTCATTATCATAATAACCTGATATCGTATCATGAGCATAACATATAATTAATGTCATCCGATTTATTGAGTAGAAAAAGGATATTGATTAATGTTACATAATATATCTGCGACAGAAAGAGTTTGAGTAACAAGACAACAAGACTTTATTATATTTTTCAACGGCGCTTCTCCAAAATAACCCAACAATAATAATATTTTTTATTTTTATGATACTTATAAACTTTTAATTGTGAGAGTGTAATAATAATTCACTACATGAAATTGGTACATACAAACTTTGAAATTGATTCCACAATACTTGGTTTTTATTATATTTATTTAATAATTTCTAATTTACCGGCTGGGGGCCGGTGGCATTTTGCCGATTTGCCACTAGTTAGGTTTACGTGTAACGTTAGTATATGGGGCGATGACTAATTTTTGTTTAGTTAGTTTTCCCGTGTTGGTCCGGGTCCTCGGTGTAGAATAGGCCATCTGCCTTTCTACCAGGCAGCTCCTAAGAGGGGAGCATAGGTTATCAAGGTAATTGCCAGCAACACCACTGCACTGGTGGTAGAGTGCTGTGCAACAGCTCGCCCAGGTAGGTATCCACCGCCTTACCTACCCGTTCCTACCGCCATAATGATAATGTCATTTTCTGATCCGGAGGATAGGGTAGCCGGTAGACTTACACACCATGCCTAACACCCCGGCCACAAGACAGCGACGCATCTATAACAACTATGTTGTCTATAGGCCACGGTTGTCTCTTACTATCAGGAAAGCCGTGCGCTTGTTCGCTTCGTTATTCCATAAAAAAGTGATCAACCGCCTTACCTATTCCTGCCGTCATAATCTCTAGAGGGTGTGGTAGCCGGTAGACTTTCAAAGGCATAGCAGCCCGGCCTCAGATTGATACTAACTGATAAATATAGACCACGGTGTCTCTTACCATCAGGGGAACCGTGTCGCTGTCTTATCGCATAAAAAACAAAAAGCCTTGAGTTCAAAGTATGTAACAAAATAACCTATAGGATATAGTTTACCCATCTTTTTAGTAATACAACTCACCAGTTCGTTTGAATTTCCAGGCATGAAAGAGGATGATATTTGTGAACTTTTGAAATTCGAGCGTAAAATGTTAAGGGCAAGAATAGCTACTTTGAAAAATGACAAATTTATTCAAGTGAGACTAAAAATGGAAACTGGTTAGTATACCTCCTAAATCTCAGCTAGGTACCTATTGCTTGACAATCAACAATATGGAATATTTTTTAATCGACTTGACGGAGGCTCTGCTATGCCTCCAGATTTTTCATACCTATAAGTTTAAGCGATATAAAGTTGGCCAGGATAGCTAGTTTTTCTGTAAAAAATAATTCTGTATTTTACTCGTAATCACATATATAAAGAAGATAGAAAAAAAGAAGGTTTCTGTCTCTCTTCCTCACTTTAACTGGGTGCCTATTATTTCGTCAAGTAATTGTACACTCGACTCGACATCAAACATACACCGCAATGGAATAGTACTCGGCTATCTAGAGTCTGATTTTATTTAAATAAAAGTGAAAAAGAGTTCGTCACGAAGGTCAATAAAACCACCTAAAGACGTTGTTTTATTACTCGTAATAATACTTTTCAAAGCCATACTGGATATTAAATAATAAGTGTTGACTTGCAGAAACTCTATAAAACAAAAGTTTCTTAAAGCTATACAATAATTTTAAAGAATTAATTAATTAAACCTTAGACGAACGTATTCGCAATTTGTTCCGTAAGCTGAATTTAATTTTCAGGCCCTGATGGGAAAGCACAAAAAGTAAATTATTACTTTATAAACTACAAGACATTTGTTAATGTCGTTAAATATAAATTGGATTTGATGCGTAAACGCATGGAGACAGAGGAGCGAGATGCCACAAGTCGCGCTAGCTTCAAATGTCCGTCATGTGCTAAAACTTTCACAGATCTGGAGGTAAGATTAAGCATGCATTACCCAAATCCTACAAATTTCGAGTTTTTGGTCTCCGCTTTATTCGATGGGATATTAAAAATAAAAAATGGTCAAGCCCATATCCCCGAAAGTGTAGGCAGAGTTACACATGCCTACACATTATCGTCTTATCCGTGATAAGCCGACGTTAGCATTATTAGGTCAATTTTAGGTCCTATGATGTGACAGGTAGCATAAATTGTTTCAAATCTTAAATTAATAATAATATTAATTTATGACCATTAAATTGTGCAAGGAAATGGGATTGCTGATTATGTAACTAAATTGTTCCTCTTATACTTATGTGATTTTAATTTTGTAATAAAGTTTTAGTTGTGATTTTCATTTTTCTTATTATTGTAACAACAAAAAGACAACGCCTATATAGTATGTAATAAATATTATTTATTGATACAATTTCAAAATACGAGTATTTTGACTGTTAGGTCAACCAGTCAGTAAATTGGTAGTGAAAATTACTAGGTTCAATTTGTTCCTGTTAACTGATATATTGGTGTCTACTTGCCTTGCATTAGGCATTAAAAATTTAATGTATTTGTTTTGTTTTTTCATTTTAAAAAGATTGTTTACATTGAACCAGTACACAACTTTTGAAATCGCCCTGTTCGTTTTGTATACTTACCCAGTTGTCTTTTCACTTGAAATAATAGTGAAATATCAGACGCGAGTAATACTATTTCATGATCGTCTCCTACTAATCATTGATATATATAGGGAACAAAAATGGTCCAAGAATAGAACCCTGGAGGATACCCATATTATCAGCAACACCCGCCAATTTTGTACCATTACTCTCGACCTTTTGAATTCTCCCGTTCAAAAAAGAAATTAGGAGTGTTTTTTTTCTTATTCTATAATGGGGTAGTTTCCTGATCAAAGTATCATGAATAATGCAATCAAATGCCTTGGACAAATCTCAGAAAACGCCAAGTGCATCCTGGTAGTCCTCTCACAATCCTTAATACTCCTTAAATATACCTGCCTCCTTGAGTTAGTAAGTATGACCTTGTAATTTTAGGCTGATCAATTATACGACATGATGACTCAAGAGTTCAGGTGTACTTATTGCAACCAAGTGGTCGAAGAAGATCAATCTGCACTCCCGAAGAAGGACTCGAGACTATTGCTGGCTAAATTTAATGACCAATTAGAGACGCTATACATACTACTTAGAGAAGTGGAGGGTATTAAACTGGCACCAGAGATATTGGAACCTGAACCTGTGGATATAAACACAATAAGAGGGTATGTATGAAAATTATTAAGTTATTTTCGAGTTTGACAGAATTCGAAAATACTTTAAAATAATTTTTATTTTTAATTAAATAGTTCACTGAGCTGATTAACGTAAGCTAGTATTATTTTATTCTTAATTAATTAATAACATTTATTATTGACTTATAATTAACATATTTTTATGATACAATGGTTGATTTTAAAAATAAGCTTAACGTTGGAATGGGAAAATTAAAGCTTTTTTCTTGTTCCTTGAGATTATTCTCAGTTATCTCTCCTTAAGAACCTTCACTCAGACTTCATCTAACGCAACAAAAAATAAATCGACCATAATCACTTTAGTCGTTCCCGAGTGTTGCGCCAGCAACACATTTAGCTATTCTATGTAAAAATAGATATGTTTAGAGATAAAAAATAAATTAAAAAGACATCGAATTTTAAGTAATTTTTTCGTAGATTAACAACGAAAGCGGCCGGAGGTCGCGTGGGCCCCGAGCAATGGTCGGGCGAGGCCACGCGGTCCCAGGGACTGGCCGTGGAGGAGACGCGCGTCGACATCACCATCGGGGAGGCCGCCGCCCCCGCCGAGGCCGCGCGCAAGGAGCGACCCGTCTGGATGGTCGAGAGCACCGTCGTCGCACAGGACCAGGTAACGTGACGTGTGCTGGCCAGATCTTTGGGAGAATGCTCGGGCTCCGCTCTTGGGCACTCCTCGCCGTCATTTTTATTCATGGTAGACCAGGTACTAGTACGGCATCAAGAGTAGACAGCATCGCCTAGCCTACCGTTGCCGTTGTATGATATGCGTTGGCAAACACCCTGAAGTTCGGTGCGTAACTTATGTACTCCCAATTAACATGGTCTCTGTATTTGTGTGCTTCCCGCACCTGCAGATCCTCAACCATCTCCTGAAGCATCCTGTCCCATAAGAATATCCAAGAATACGTAATCGTTTCCCTACAAACAACACACACAGTAATCTAAGCAACGGATTTTAATGCGGTTTTTTTAATAGATAGAGTTATTTAAGAGGAAGGTTTCTATGTATATAACATGTATAGTAGGTATACCCGTGCGAGACCGGGGCGGATTGCTGGTATGCACATGACACAAGTATATAATTTGCTTACTTCGGCATCATAGATCATTTTTTGTAATTTGTCCAAAGGTATTAATTTGAAAATTATATTTGCAGGGCGATAGCGTACACTCGACAGACGCAGCACTTGAGAAAGCAGCCAGCAACGCAAGTAATGCAAAAACTATTGGGAAAGAGAAAAACGACGACATTATGTCCGTGCTCCTGGCACACGAGAAACAAAACACAGGTAATAAATACATTTGTACAAGTACATAATTCAAAGAAAAACAAGAAAAGCGGCAATAGTATTACGGTCATAATCATAGAGGTATTATAGGTAGAGTAGAGAAGCAAGGCCTTGGGTACCTTGATAGACATAGAAATCGTCGTTTATTCCTAGATAATTAATATAATTGTACAAAAAAATAACTCATATTTCAAAACTTTTTCATATAAATTAATAATCTTAACTGGTAAAAGGACTACTGACTGAGCATAAATGTTGCAATATGGACTGCAATGCCAGTTTTCAGTCAACGCATCAAGATAGAAGGAGTAGGCATTTTATTTTTAATTTATTAATAGGGAGAGTTAGAGAGAGAAAGAGACTAACGTCAGTTTTTACACAGAGCGACTGCCATCTGACCTCTGCAACCCAGGAGGGAAAACGGAGCCAATCATAGCATTGCTTTCCCTTACTGTAAAAGCATTTAGAAAATATTCGTAAGTTAGAAAAACTCGTTGCTACATGGAGGGAGTCCTGGAGAGGAAGGGGAATCTGGACTTAAATTACTTTGAATTAAATGGAAGTGCGAAGCCTTAACTACTACATCATTGAGACTCTACATTTAATTATTTTTCATATTTCCCAGGCAACACGGCCGCTAAAGGTATAGAAGCAGAGAGCTCAGACTCCAGCGACAACGAGTCCAAGGATCCGTACAAGCTGAAGGATGAACTCGCGGTAGTCGGTGAGTTATTGTCTCCATATTTTCTTATCACCGACTTTGCGAAGTTACTAAATTCATGGGAGATATATTAAAAAGAGTATTATTACGGAGTATTTTGCTATTTTATTGAATAATATTAAAATATTAATTTTATACGTAATCACAACCTATTTATACGAATCAAAATTATAACAGACCTTTATAGTAATCTTATGAGCGTTCCTTCCATAAGTCAGGGGGCAATAATGATTGCAATAATGCAATGTATTAACACAAAAAGTTATTATTTTAATTTTCAAACTGATTTTTAATTAAAAAAAATATAGATATACCTTAAATATTAGCATGTTACAGAAGCATCGGAAGAGCTGTAGAACTTTTTTTTATAGCTGGAAGGCTTTTTGAAATACTAGTTACAAGTATATTTCATGTTCCCTTGCTGCCTCTGTGGTCGAGTACCTATCTAGAGTTGGTGTCTGACATTGATTCGATTTCTGCGTAGGACAACTTGTTCTTATAAGTTTTTTCTGTCTATCTGAGAGACATAACTTTTTGATCTTAGATTTGTAGCCCATATGTTTACGGATTTGCCACCCGTCATTCGGATCTAATATCGTCAGCTAATCTTGGGTGCATATTATATACCTCTGCCAACCTTTCGGGGATATCGAAGTGACGATATTTATTTTATAATTCATGTTTGCAGCTGAAATGGAAAGCGAAGATTCAGAATCGGATGACAACGCTCCCAATGTAATGGTGAACGGTAAGCCCGTGCCTATAACTAGTGTGGACGACGACGTCATCGCCCGGATGACACCCTCGGAGAAGGAGACCTACATACAGGTCTACCAGGAGTTCTACAGCCACATGTATGACTAAATCTAGAATATTATAAGATAAGTTTTAGGTAATAAAATATAAGAGTTCAATGTTAGTTTTATTGTTTACCAGCCGACCCGGCGATCTTTATTTATTGACAGATAATTAGTTTGTTTTCACGTAAAAAAAACATCTTTCCATTGGTGGGCTGTGCAGCAACTCGTCCAAATAAACAAGGGCTAGAACAATATATTTATATAATCATTTACACAGTTAATTCGGACTTCATGAAAACGAAAACGAAAATGCAAATAACTTTTTATTAAAAAAACCAACAGTTATTTACAAAACAATATTATTAACTACAGTAAATTTACTACAAAACACTTTTTAGTTACGTTTACGTTAGTTACTTCGCTTTAAACATTTTAATTTGTGATGTAACATTTCTATTTAAAAAAAATATCATCAAACTTATAAATAACATAATACATTACTAGCTCTGCAGTCGTGGATTGCAATTATCATTATCACTACATATTATAAAACAAAGTCACTTTTTTGTCGGTCCCTATGTATACTTAAATACTAAGCAACGGATGTTGATGCGGCATTTTTTAATAAATAGACTGATTCAAGAGGAAGGTTTGTATGTATATACATGTATAGTATATCCATGCAAAGTCGGGGAGGGGCGCTAGTTTCTCCTAAAGTTGCTTCGGTTGCGAAGCGAAACATAAGTTCAGAGTAAATTGTGTATCTTGCTTGATCCAGTCACACAATGATTTTTTGGCGGGAGTTATAATTTATTTTCGTTTATTTATTATGTATTTCTACCTTAAAAGTTGATACAAAAATGGGGGAATATTTTAAATTCTAATTAGGGAACGTACTAATACTGCGTGGCCCTCTCTGGTGTTTTTACGAGATATAACGGCGAACAAAATAGTAAGACACCGTTGCCTATAGACACCATACAGATATCGTAGATCCCGTCATATTCACCGATCCTTCCCTCATGACCGGAACACGACAATGTAATTATGGCAGCATGAATAGGTAAGGCAGTGATCATGGTAAGCTGGGTGTAGTTGCTGCACAGTTCTACCACCAGTGGTCATGTTGGTAGTGACCCAGTTAACCTAAGTATTGGAGGTATAATCTTTTAAAAATACAGAAGGGGAAGGAGCGGATTTATAAACAATATTTATAATAATTTAAATCTATCTATTTTCTACTGTAAGACTAGAACATTTGAAATACATTAAATTGATATATCGTTTTTTTCATCATTATGTTTTATCGTTATTTTTTTACATTATTTACAAAAAAATAAATAGCATAAAAATTAAAAAAAAATATTATATCGAACTGCTAATTATTATTGTAAATCACAGACCACATACCCCAATAGACTTGTAATGTATAAGCGAAAAGTCTGCAACGCATATGTGCAAATGCACCTATAAGCTTGAAAACGAATGCGAGCTCATTTAGTAGCGACCAGGCGGCAGACCCGTAAACTACGTCCGTAAAACAATAAAATAAAAACAAAAACATGCCA
>DVZL01000987.1:0-19595 GCA_018236625.1 Lasaia peninsularis
CAAACGACCGTTTGTTTGTCACTAACACCGAGACTTTTACTAGCTCGTAGAGTCTTGCGATAACTTCCCGGTTTGGTGGCACGGTTTTACCAATTCCTCTAATCCCACTGTCGTGTCCCAGTTTTTAAATATAGGGTATCACACTATTATTATTATTATTGCTTTGAGGCGAAGATGACTGATTCTTTGTTTTAATTGCATGACTAAAAAAGCAGTAAAACCGCAAAATACCGACTTAAACTTATCATGTCGCTGCGATTTTTTTTCTTTTTGTTGATATTTCTAAAAATACTAAAGTAATAATCATATCACTATGTCCAGCAGATCTTGAGTTATAAGTGTTGTAACAAACCCGTCTTTGTTTTATACCTATAATACATATAGATTTATATCTTTATGACAGTATCAAATATCACATTTTTAATTATATATGAATATGGATATCCAATTAATAATTATTAATGACATAAATTTATAAATTAAAATTTGTTTTTGTCGAATTATGTGTTATTTAAGTATATTTGTATAATATTTGCATGCCAATGAATGGTTTTAGCAGTTAAGTACCTATTGTAAAATTGACTGTAAGATCTAAAAACTGTGGACTCTACTAAAAGCAAATAAATGAACTTGAACTTGTATTAAAGGTGACTTATCTGCGAGTTTTCCTAGACTTGTTTGATGAAAATCGATTGAGACGTTTAAAAGTAGCCGGTTTTAAGTGGGGGAAGAATAACTAAATGTCTGCAAATACACTTTATTGGGGTTTCAATTGAAAGCGCACTGAAAGAAAAAAAAATCTTTCTAGAAATACAAAATATAATTCAAAATTTTAAAACCAAGTAATTTTTTTTTTCAGTGCTGATGAATTTACTTGCGGTGATGGAGAATGCATCAGCTTAAACCAGTACTGTGATGGAAGGAAGGATTGCTTAAATGGATCTGATGAAGAATGTGGATTTTCTTCGTAAGTACTCAACGAATTTCTATTTTTTTCAATAAAATATTTTTTATGGGATAAGACATTGAACAAGCACATGGGACTTCTGGTGGTAAGAGATAACAGTGGCCTATAGACATCATAGTCTACCGGCTACCCTATCCTCCGGACCGGAACACGACTATGTCATTATAAGCGACAGAAGTAGTAAAGGCGGTGAATCCCTATCCAAGTGAGATGCAAAAATGCATTTTACAATCCGTACCCAAAAGGTAAAATGCAACCTTAAGGCTCCTGAATGAAGAAAAAATAATTTGTTTCCGAAATATGATAAAAAGTTTTTACAGAAAATATTTAATTAAACATAGTAATATATATAATAATATGTAGTTGGTACGACAACTTATCCTACCACGTTGTGGGTATTTTATCCAATTATTTATATTAATTCCTAATTATATTTTTATGGATTTAAAAATTGACTAAAACTATTTTATATCCGGCTTAGTTTTGCGATTTTTGAGTTTTTGTTATCGAATAACTTAGAAAAGCTTATAAGAATTTATGAAGATATTTTTTAGGGTTTCGTACCCAAATGGTAGAATCCCACCTATTAATAAGACACTGCTGTCCGTCCGTCTGTTTATCTGTTTAATAGGCTTTCGTTTTTACGCTTTGACTGCATTACTGGTTTGCGATATAAGTGTTAGTTACTATAATAATACATAGAAATACTTAAATAGATAACAGAGTCAATTTAATTAACACCCAGCACCGGAAATACAGATTCTACAATCACACAAACCCCCATCGGAAATCGAAACCGAGCCCCGCAGTCGATTGGTCGAAAGAAATTGATAATTTTTAAGAAATAATTGTTTCTATTACAGAGATAAATTACAACAAAATGGACTCATCAGTAGAAGCAAGCGGCAGACGACAAAATGCAGGTAAAAACGTTATCTTAAGCGGTTTTCCCAAACGACTATGACTTGAGGATATTTATGAGACTGCCTACTCTCATGACGTTGCTCGCTATCGTCGTATTCTGGTTTGAGTAGTACGTACCTGCTTAACCGAATCCAGCCAATTCTCTCACGAAATTAAGGGAAGTCCCGTATTTGTTAGTAAAAATTGGGAAATCCCACCTAAGTAAGGAAAAATATAAGAGTTATTTGTTGAAATACGAGTATTGAGGAAATATGATATATTAGCTAATGATCTAAGGTTCAATCAGCCTTCGAAGTAGTTGTTTTAGTTTCTTCATTTACAAACTTTACAAAGGAGGGGGTTGACCAATCTGTCTGTATGTTTATTTGGCTTTTTTTGAATCTTTGTTACGGCTTTGTTCCGTCAATTCCCAAGAGATTTTGATGATCTTACTTTTGTGTCATATTTCAAAGCTAATACTTCAAATGCATATAAATTTGACGCCAATTGATGTAGTACCAAATTGATGACAATACGTCACGCCCATATCCCCACAGAGGTAGGCAGAGGTACATCTACGAACTTACAATTAGCTGACGATATTCGGTCCCACGATGTGACACGTGGCAAGTCTGTCGCCATATTGGGTTTTCTCACGATGTTTTCTATCACCGTAAGAGCTCTCAGAAAATGTACTGTAGTTATAGAAACTCATTGGTAGATTGGATAGGTAGATAGAATTGGCGGGGTTAACCAAAATATTTTTTTTTACAATTTTTATCTGTCTGTCTGTCTGTCTCTTCCGGCTAATATCTGTAACGGCTGGACCGATTTTGACGGGACTTTCACTAGCAGATAGCTAATATAATAAGAAGTAACTAAAGTTAGTTTTGTAGGAAATCACGTGCACAGCTATTTAGCATATAAAAAATTCGGGTCACAGTGTTATTTGCCACACTAAATTTTGTCGTATAATGAGAAAGTTTGCGAGTATGGTTGTTGTTTATTTGCGAAAAAAATACAGGACGGATTTGGATGAGACTTTACAGTAATATAGCTTGTACACGAGAATAAAACATACTTTTTTCAACCGACTACATTAAAAAAACCCTCTTTTTAATGTTTTTGAACAACAAGTAGGCGAAATCGCGGGCAGAATGCTAATAATGTATATTATGGCAAGAAAAGTTTGCCTGGTCAGTCGGTAAATATATTATAAAAATCTCTATTTATTAATTTTTTTTCTATTCTGGTTCCAGGGGTCGATTCCAGTGTCGAGATGGTTCCTGCGTTGGGTTTGAAGCCAAATGTGACGGCATTGTAGACTGCCCCGACGGTAGTGACGAAACATTCGCTCTTTGCAGAACTACACCGTAAGTGATCAATTTATTTATCCTTACTCAAACTTTTGAATGCGACAACCCCATCCAGGCGATGGGAGTGTAGATAGGTATTCTATATTTTTCATCGTTGGCACTTGGTGAAACTTCCACATATTGTTGCTTTCTGCGTAGGTATATTCCACAAAAAAATTTAGATGTCCCTAGTATAATGTTATTTTGACGTTGCTTATATAAAAAAAATATTCTAATTTTCATATAATTACGTTAAACTACATATTTTGAACAAAAAAAGTTTAACAGATAAATAGGTAAATAGAAAAAAAAATTCATTTGACAAGTTCTGAGGTTAATAATCTGTATATGCTAATAACCTGTATAAATAAAAATACATATTTATTTATTGACAGATGTCAAGAAGAATGGTTCAGATGCGCGTATGGCGCGTGCGTGGATGGAGCTGCTCCGTGTAATGGGTACCCGGAGTGTGCAGACAACTCTGATGAGCTCTTACCAAGATGCAGAAACGAAACAGAGGGACAACGGTATGTTTTTATTAGTGACCAGCTGTACCCAGCGCCACCTGGTATCGAGTGACATTGATGAGCATATCATACAAATCTCCGTGGAAAAATACCAATTTTCATAATAATCGGTCCAGTAGTTTTTGAGTTCAACGATGACATACAGACAAACATTCAATTTTATTTATATATATTTTTATTTTATTTTAGTATTTGAGTAAGCATCGTGTATTTTTCTCTCTATTTATGTAGTTTAGTTTTTATAGATAATGGTATGAAACCCTTCGTGCGCGAGTCCGACTCGCACTTGGCCGGTTTTAAATATATTTGTTACGCGATTACCACAGCAATTCCCATTGGATTTAAATAATAATTATTGTTTGTTAGATACTTCTTCAGAATTGGTTCCGTATAAATTTTGTTTTAGAACTGTTTGAAATATGAACAATAACAAAAAAACACATTCACATTGACGAAATCATATTGAAGACTATCTGTCCCTACGAGCTTCGTATCGCCTGCAATTATGAGGGAATTAAAACTAAACTTACATTAAAAACCATTTTTTTTCTCGTTTTTCAGTGGTCAATTCACCTGTGCGGATGGTCAAGTTATCTCCGTATCTAAAACCTGTGATGGTGTGGCTGACTGTAAGGACGGTTCAGATGAATCTATTAGAGCCTGTGCTGGAATTTCTTGCCCTTCGTACCTTTTCCAATGTGCCTATGGAGCTTGTGTGGATGAAGGGTCTGGATGCAATAACGTAAGTTTCCTATTTGAGTCCTAGCATGATATAGAATACTCAGTTGTACATAATTAGTGATAAATTTGAAAATGTATATATCATTGGTAATGCATTTTAGATCACCGACTGTGCAGATGGATCTGACGAGTCCGATGAACTTTGCAGGCCAGAACTCGGACTACTTACTTCTACCACTACGACCACCACTGCAACGTGAGTTTCATTATATTTATTTATTCCTCGTTGTATAGAATAAGGCGTTAACTTAAATCTATGCTTAAATAAAAATATCATAGTTTGTTCCTTACCGGTCGAAGATCCCGACATATACCCACACAGTAACATACACACACGCACGCACGCTCGCACGCACGCACGCACGCACGCACACACACAAACACACACACAAACACACGTACACGCTCGCGCGCGCGCTATATACTTGCAGTATACACAACATACAATACACGGACGCTTAGCTTCGAAATCGAAGTATTACTAGGAATTCCTGAATTAGACTCCTGCTTACATCGCATCACACTCGTAGAAAATGCTTGTGTGGTTTTTAGCGGAAAGTAGCAAATTAATCTTTTTTAGTTTAGTTTTGTTTGTTAGTTGATTTTGCCATATTAAACGTTTTACTTTTATAGCGTAGAGAGTGAAGCAAAAAACAGATTTCCGTATGGTAATTATTAAGTAAAAGCTGACACTAAATAAGGCCATGGTGCCGACGCCAAATATGTTTACAATTTGTTGCCCAACCAAGAGTTTAGAATGTTAAGGCTTTAGCGGTTTCTCTGCTAGTGAGAAAAAAAAGTCAAGTGATCAATGCGCCGTCAAGGTGATATAGTTCTCTGCAAAGAAAGTAAGCATTTATGCAACTGTAAACTAAATTTAATATATTTCTTACATTTTTCAGCCCTGTACAATCCGGAAACTGTATACTGCCTCCATATCCTGCCCATGGCAAGTATTCTGTACCAGGAGACCCTAACCTTGGTCCAGGGAGTGCTGTGGCCAGTGCCTATCTCAACATAACCTGTAATCCAGGATATGGAGTCGAAGAACAGAAGAATACGATCTATTGTATTGACGGATATTGGTCCACAGAGTTCCCTAAATGTGTCCGTAAGTACTATACATTTTTTTATTGATTTGAGCAACTTACGGAATAAGACTTACATATAAGGTCCCGACCTCATGGCAGCGGCGCACCTACAACATCTGTGGTACCTATAGGCCACGGTTGTCTCTTACCATCAAGAGACCCGTGTGCCTTATCGTATAAGAAAAATACACATATAACAATAAATTTTCACATGTTTACACAGTATAAAAAATGTTGAATTCAAATTGATTTCTTTGTTAGCAGCAATCACAGTATTAGTATTAAAATTTGTCATATAAAATTCCATAAAACAACTTAAAGATTTTCATCTACATTGAATACTTAATAATGAAACACTCAGTCTCATAGTGCACGATATAAAATTTGTAAAAAAAATCATGCAACAAGTGAGTCAGTCAGTCAATGAATGGGGCACGTTGAGTGATAGAACCGCTTGTAAGGACATTGTCAAATAAAATATTTTCTATTTGATTCATGGATATTTTAAAAGTTTAACTGAGGTATTTATTCAATTTATTCTAGTTTATCAGTATTTCTATTAAGTATTAGTATCGTACGACCCACCCCACGTATTAGTATCGTACCCATAACACAAGTACATAAAAAATAGTACCTTCACGCCTATAATCCTTGAAGTTCGGGCACGTTACAATCGCGGACAATGTAATGCTTACTTAGAATAATATGAGAAACATTTAAGAAAAGTTGCCCGACCTGAGAATCGAACCCGGGACCCTACGTGGCTAACGGTCTTAACAGGTGACAGCCGTACCGTTACACCACAGAGGTGATTTCCTATAATTCAAGTTAAATTATGCTTTAAACAACTTATTTTATTAATTTAGTATTAAAATTAAATATGAATAATGCGTTTATTTACAGGACTCTGCAGAATTAATCCACATCCCAGCGTTGAATACCAGTGCCTGGTCTCTGGATCTAATGGAATAGAAGGATCCCGACCCTGCTCTTTATATGAGCCAGTGGGGACTGCTGTTCGTCCTGTCTGTAGGACACCAAACTACTATTACTCTGGGTTCCTCTCGATCATGAGATGCTCTGAAGGCGGGTGGAATTATGTTGCAACTTGCAATCCAGGTTCGAATGATAAAGATATTATAATCACAGTCAATAATACTATAGAAATACACATCTCCAAATCTCATAAAACTAATATCGATACTCATAATGGTATTACAAATATTAATATTATTTCATCTAGCACTGCTATCACCAATATAAATATTAATCAGTCTAATATTAACATTAATATTCCTATATTTAAGGAAGATTCAAGTATAGTTGTTAAGGACAATGAAAATAATAATGTTACGAATATATATTCGGATAATTCTAATAAACCAGTTAATAATGAAAATAAGGTAAATGTTAGCAGTAATAATTCTAATATTGATGAAAGTGATTGGAGGATGGGTAGTGAACAATCTAATCAAATAGAATTTCGCAAATAAATACTACGTTTCTATCAACTTTGTAACTTTAAGTCAATTTAAAACGAAACAGAAATAATATCTATTAAAATTGTTTCCTAGTTCTTTTTAAATTGAAGCATTTAAAAAATTGTTCAAATTATATTTTAGATTCTATAATAAGATCATACAAACTACAATACCTTAGATTAATCATCAAATAGGCCAATCGTGTAATAATTAATAATTATAAAAAGTACGTTATTAAACCAGACCATTCTTAAAAACCAGTATCCTAAGATATTAGATACATGTGTCTTATGATTATTAGTATATCTTACTTGAAAGAGCTACATCTCCAAATATTGTTAAAACAATACAGTTTCTAATAATTGCAAACTTTAATATTTAACAATCTAATGTCAATGAAAGAGGCAATACAAATATTAACATCGTAAATAAATTCGTTGACTTCATCTAATTTTGAAATATTAAATATAAGCTTATTAAAATCACCTTAATTGAACGATTTCAACGTTAAAGATTCATTTATTCATAATTTGAATATACAATATAGCTTTTAGAATTTATACTTCATTTAATAACTAGTTTAATACTAATTTTAATAATTTATATTAGTTTAATATCCAAGACGAGATTATGTCGTTTTTTTCTTTGTGTTTATCGGATTAATATCAAGACGAAGGGTACAAATATATAGTGCAAAATATACAGTGAATAATTATATATAAATTATATAATATAATAGTTGTAAAAATATTGTCAAACAGTTGTTCCGGCAAAATTCATATCGCCTTTCCTGTGCCATATAACTCTTTTTAACTTGATTTTTCATAATTTTAATGGTTATTATCCTACTATGGATAGAGAAAAATTCAAAAAGACGAAAATCTTAAATATATAATATAACAGCCGTGTTATTTACAATTAACAAGCAAGGCTTCTGAAAATATAGACTAATAAAATGCAATTTAATTTTAACTATAAACAATTAAATATGTGAATTAGTAATCATTTCGCTAGCTTAAAAGCTATTTCTTGTATTAGTGCAAACCCGATCAAAATTGACCCAGTAGTTTTCTGTGATGTGGTAGAAATATGTAGTAATATTATATTTAATGTCTTCAAGGCTCTTTTAGCTTTTATTTAATACAGATGAGTTCCTATAGAAAGTAAGAAGTAATTAATTATTTATCTAGTAATAACCACAGAGAACACTTAATTAATTTTAAAAAAATAATCTTGAGAATAATATAATTATTTTTAGTTA
Organism: Lasaia peninsularis; assembly: GCA_018236625.1. Taxonomy (NCBI): domain Eukaryota; kingdom Metazoa; phylum Arthropoda; class Insecta; order Lepidoptera; family Riodinidae; genus Lasaia; species Lasaia peninsularis. Next base: position 8,330 of record DVZL01000987.1, read on the forward strand.
GAAGAATCTCTTCGAACTCGTCCCCGCCGATCGAGAAAAAAATTAAAGCTATTTTTTTACAATTGTTAAATTTATTGTTCGTATTGAATAAAATTAGCCAATGTTTGTAGCATTTCGTATATTATTTTGTTAAGTTAAAGTACACAAGTAATTATTCATCAAGATATTCGTGTATCGTATATTTTCTCGATTGTCATTGCCGCCAAATGTCACGCGACGAACTTAAGTAAAGGTCCCATCATTATACCCAAGACCTTGATTTGACATTTTATGATATGATGCAAATTATTTAATCGACTAATAATAGCTGCTTACGCCCATGCCCAATATTAAACATAAATAAAAATAAGTATTGTCAAGCTAAGACCCGTGGCCATACTGCCTAGACGTTGTAAGTAAAATAATCTCAGTTAGACTTAGAACTGTTTGACAGTTTTTTTTTATTTTGTATCCATATAACAAGGCTCGCTTTATGTGTTTCCTTTTCATTATTTTTTTAACAAGAAATCTAAAAAAAAATTTTTTTCTGCTTTTGCCAAGATGTAAAGATAGAGTAAGGGAGGCTTATAATTTTTTTCCGGTCAGAAAAAGAAAAATGATTGTACGTACCTTATGAGAGATGGACAAGTAGGGTAGATTACTACGTATTAGGGAACAGGTCTTTGTTAGGAGTGTAATCTCCAGATAGTACTTTTTTATTATTTGATAGGAAGGCATTTGACCGCCATCCCACCTGATGTTAAGTGACGATGCGATCGAAGGTGGAACATGCCTACCTAGATACAGCCTATTCACTCTAGCCTTAAACATGGCTAAGTTATATTGTTCCGAGAATACCGTTCGCATTAAAAAAGATGAGCCAAATCGTTGTTGAGCGACCGCCTTCTTTTCCGATGATGGAATAGAGCTGGATGAATCAGATCGAGCAATTCTTTCACACTCTCTCAATTGCTTAACTTGTTGGAGTACCGTACTAAAGGGGTGTAAACGGAACTATTAATATGACTCCGCTGTCCGTCTGTCTATTCGTCTGTTTGTCACCAGGCTGTGTATCGTGAACCGTATTAGACATTAGAAATTTTCACAGTTTATGTATTTCTGTTGCCGTTATAACAACAAATACTAAAAACAGAATTAACCAAATATATAAAGGTGCTCCCATACAATAGAGGTAATTTTCTTGCCACTTTTATAGATTACCCTTCGCATGCGAGTCAGACTCGCACTAGACCATGTTTTTTAAGTATACATACCTGATAACACATATTTATCATAGTAATGGCAAAACATCACATACCTATGTCAAATGCTATGTCATAAATGACCAAAAATTAGAAATTAACCTCAAAATAAAGATAATTTAATGAAATTTAAGTTACCTACACCATTAAAAAATTAACAATACTCCTAGTGATATTTATTATAATTTAAAACACAAATTGTATTGAGACAGGTTATAATCTATTACCAATCTGTGTTTTTCAATGTAATCATGATAATTTCCATAATTTTTATAATTTAATTCTTTTTTTAATTAAATTATTTATCCAATTTTTCAATACCAATTTTAAATTAATGTTTTGGTTGTTCATTTAAGTTATTGCGTTGTAATCAATAATTTTATATAGGTACAAGATACGCCATCTCCATACTGCATACAAAAAATAATTGTTCCGTCACTTATGTATTAACAAACACGATAAGTACGACAAAAAATATGGAAATTACAAGAGTGAAAAAGATAGCTATACGTGAATTGCTCCTAATCAGGACCAATTAGGACCAATTCAAGGCACGTGTTTTGAGCGCTGATGACGTATCTACCTCTTGTTTGTATATAAAATCGTTGGTTATAATAATATGTGTATCTGTAAAAAACAAAGACAAACATGTAATTTTAGCAGGATCATTGGAATTCTTTAGACTAAACTGTAAATATTTATTTCGAGACAGATCTATTAATGTCTGCTTAAGGCGCATCCTCAGAAATACATCTCAATTGGCAGCTCACTTTTCTGAAACCTAGATACCAAATTCTCGGGAAAAATTAATTAATGTGTATAGGAATAAAAATATAATAAAAATCGTAATCGTTCCTAAAATATTGACAACGAATCTGCCTCTAGTATAGCGATTGCTCGTTAGTGGAGGTGATCACTTACCATCAGGTCACCCATTTACCTCAACTCGTCTATAACAATAATAAACGTGACTGTTAAGTAATGTAAGTGTTAAGAAATGGAAAATAATAAAGAGATTTTCTTGAGATACGCCTTAACATATTTTGAAATAACTATTTAACATTACTTGAATTATCTAATTGGGTAATATGTTAACAGGATGGATTATTTCATTGACTTATTATTAAATAAATACTTTTAAAAGAAACAATTGTTTTATTTTATTTCCATCCTCTTAACATTAAATGCGTGTTTACTTTTTATAGAGATGGCAATAACGGCTATTTACCAATAATGAATTATACTGTTGTGCTATTTTTCAATAACAGTTGTCAGAAACTGCTATCCTGTTATCCTGTTATTTGAAGTGTTGTTTTCAATAACACATATAAAATCGTAGTCATCAAAAGCGACGACCTTTTTTTTACTCCTCTTACTCTTATTTCGACATTATTTCAATTAGAGAAACGTATAAAATTCGTAGTCCGCGAAGCGACAACCTTTTTTTTTACCTCTCTTGCTCTTTATTTCGACATTATTTCAATTGGCAACAGGTCTAACAACAGTCCACAACAATAACAGGATAACAGGATGACTAAGAATTCAATAATTTCGTTATCTGTTATGCATGGATAACATATTATTATAACATGTTATTGTAATAACGACCATCTCTAATTATAGCAGTCGGGGATTGACGATCATACCTATATATTTCAAAAAATATCGTCACGCCTATATTCCCGAAATGGTAGGCAGAGTGTGCATATACACCCAAGATTAGCCAACGATATAAGGTCCCATGATGGCAAGTCCATATAGGGCACATATCTTGGGTTTCCTCACGATGCTTTCCTTCACCATAAGAGCACTCAGAAACATACCAAAATTAGAAAAAAATAGTATTTTTTTAGTATCTAAATTAAACTAGGTATATCATTATCATATAAATCAACTTAACATCATTTTATTACTTATGAGGTAATAGTAGGTTAAAATCGTATAAATTACCGTAATACGTTACCACGCGGTAACATTTAACATTTACTTAGAATTTAGCCTATAATTATTGTGAGACTTTAAGGTCTGCAGTTCCTATTAATACTTATTATAAATGCGAAAGTTTGTGGGTACGGATGCATGTTTGACTAGACGGATTTAGATTAAACTTTACAGTAATATAGCTTATACATGAGGATAAAACATAGGCTACTAAACGACAACATTATAAAGACGGTATGTTTTACGCAATAAGTAGATAAGTCGGAAAAAAATCTGCTCTTTGATAATTCACGCGGGCGTAGCCGCGGGCGGAAAGCGAAAGAAAAGAAAACGATACATCAAAATAACTTTTTAAAATTTTTGACTATCTGTCTGTCTCTTCCGGCTAATCTCTGGAGCGGCTGGACCGATTTTGACGGGACTTTCCCTGGCAGATCGCTGATGTAATAAGAAGTACTTGGTAGACTACTTTTATTTTAGAATTATATTATTAAATTTAACGGTGGACAAAGCACGGCTAATAAATATAAATAACAAGGTCGTTTTGTCATCTACTACAAACAACACCTGTTTATACATTGTTCATGTACCCATTGATTTTCCCATCAACTACGTACTTCTGTGAATAGAGAACAACATTTTTAAAACTTCAAATATTATAAATATTCACAAGACATGGAAAAAAATTACTTTCAGAAAATAGCCCATAAAGGTCTGGGCTAAATAAAAATTAAGACTAGATCTCAGCAACTCGTGAGAAGCACAACGTCAACTCGCTTGTCACTAACCCCGTGATTAAGACCGTTGCGACTAAATTGAATAGGCAACCCATTTATCTGTTCCTACCACCATAACTTCAGTGCTCGCCACTATCTCAACTTTGCAATGTTTTTCATAATGTAAATTTTAAAATTTTTACTTCTTCACACAAAGTCTGCTGGATATATTTAACATTATTTTTTAATTTGATATTATTTAAGTTACTTAACACAATTACGTAAAAATATCTACGAAATAGATTTGCCCGCGACTTCGTCCGCGTTTGAACTTAATTTAATAAAAGTAGCCTATGTTCCTGCCATCATATTGACACTGTCGTATTCCGATCCGGAGGATATGGTAGCCGCTAGACTTGCATCAGATCAGGTCTAACAGCCCAACCACGAGGCAGCGACGCACCTACAATATCTATGGTGTCTATAGGCCAGGGTTATCTCTTACCATCTTGTGCTAATAGTTAAGCTTACCCGGAACAAACCGACAGACCCACCAAAAATCTAAAAAATGTTATTTTGGTGCATGTACCTACCTACCGTGCACACATAGATATGCATACAGTAAAAAACCGGTTATTTTAAGTACACAAACAGACACTTCAATTTTATTTTTATTTGTATAGTCTTCAAATAGTGATATCGTCGCTCAAAGTTATCTCTGCCAGACAAATATTTTCTATCTCTCTGGACAGGAAACAGATATTAAAAATAATACAACAAAACAAATGTATCAAATTTAAATTGTACAAGAAGGACTAACTAATGTATGATTGCACAATAAGTAAAAAAATTAAAAGCACCTTCACGCCTTTTATCCCCGAGGGAGTAGGCAGAGGTGTGCTAGTATGTCCATGACTCGACATGAGTCCAGTAGATATACAAGAACACACCCACGATTAGCCAAGGTAATATGTATCTGATAAAAATGCATGAGACTGCAGCCTGATGCTCATCCTACGAAACCGGAGTCGGTACTATTTTACACCAACTGCTACCGATAGAGTTGTATAGACTTTTGCAATTTCGTAATACGTATTTAGATTAATTTTTTTATCTCCCAAAACCTCTAGGTAACAAATTACAGCGAAACCATTTTCGAGACCGCCGGTATAAATAAATAAATGAATACATATAAAACAATTGCTCGTTTATAATTATCGTTCGTCTTGAATATAATTCAAGTATGAATAAAAACATATGTCTTTACAAAGCTAAATTTCGCTAACATTTTCGAAATTAGAATAGTTCAGTTGGTAAATCGGGGCCTGAATACTCGGAAACTTTTTTGTGAAAAAAACTCTCAAAAATTTCAAAAAACCTGTAGTACTAAAAAAAACACCGAGCGAAGCTCGGTCATCCGGGTACTGTATCATTATAACAATATGCATTTACGTAACAGATTTGCAAAATTTCTCGACATTCTTGTTAAAAGTAAACTCTACATACGATTTGCGAAGGACAGAGATAACAAACAGACTTTCTAATATAGATTTAATAGAATACCGGTTGTAATTAAATTCGTGGCTTACATAATGCCTCGGTGTTTTGTTTCCGTTTCAGTTTGCGGTTAAATTCATAACACTAGTTGATTTTCTTTACTGATTTTGTATTTGGGACTTTCGTTTTATAACCTAAACTTAAATATCACATAAAGGATAGTGTAAAGATAAAAAATATCGTCACTCCTATACCTACGATAAGCCGAGGATATTAGGTCTCATAGTGAACAGAGCCAAAGCCAAGTGCAATTCAATGCTTATCCCAAAGTTAATTTGTGGAAGTGAGAGTTGGGTACGCCAGAACAAGCACAAAAGTAAGATAAACGCAAACGAAATGCGTGCGCTCCGTAAAGTTTGTGAAACAACAGAAACAAAAAGCGGGATTGAAAAAAGTGTCGCTGTAAAAATGAGAAAGGACATGCTTCGATGAATCTATCATATCATAATAGATAACAGAGAGATTAACGGAATAGATATACAAAGCGAATGTAACTTGTAGGTACGAAGGAGAAATAGCTCGCGCATTACCCGAGAATGTTGTCAAGAATGAAATCGGCGGGTACGAAGAGAGTAATATAATAGTAATGAATATAATAGTAATGAATGTAGACGAGTCTAGGCACGTAAGAATCGTGACATTTGGAACTCGATACTCTCTGCCACTGCAATGGATTTGGCGTGAAGATATGTATGCGGATATCACAATCGTAATGGAGTTGACACTTGTCTACGTCATAAAAGGCCACTGGGCCACAAGGCTATATAGAGTACTGAATAGTGTTTTATTTGGCGTCCTCACAGTATATTTTAATGATGACATCATTACTGTCTATAATGCTCTTAAAATTATGACTAACCGATAAGGTCATACATTTAAATGCAATATGCTAAATCCAAACATCTGTTTGTGAGCAAAGATTGTTTAGTGCGTTAAAAAAGATTCCGACAAGTCTTAAATTTGAAAACTGTGTATTACAAGAAAAAAAACCCGTACCGTCTTGCACATGGTCGGGTTCGAACGAAGGCTTGTTGGGTGCCACTAGGCACTAACGAAAACAAATTCTTCCGTTGTATGGGAGCCCCCTCAATATATTTATGTTATTGTTTTTAGCATTTGTTTTATAGCGCCAACAGAAACACTACATTATCTTGGAAAATTTCAGCTATCGATAGGTACAGCTTTTTTTATTTGTTAAGACAGCGAACAGGCACACGGGTTTCCTGATAGTAAGAGAAAACCGTGGCCTATAGAAACCAAAGATGTTGCAGGTGCGCCGCTGCCCTGTGGTCGGGCTGTTAGACATTATGTGCAAGTCCACCGGCTACCTTACCCTCCGGACCGGAACAAAACAATGTCATTATGGCGGCAGGAATAGGTAAGGCGGTGAATCGGCCCGAGCACCCGAAGACCCGGACGAGTTGCTGCCCAGCAATGAACCACCAGTGGTCATGTTGGTAGTGACCCAGTTAACCTATGCTCGCCTCTTACGAGCTGCCTGGTAGAAAGGCATTTGATGTATTCTATACAGAGGACCCTGAGCAACACAGGACAGATGAGACAGATGAACGGACGGACGGTCGAGACTTAGTTCTAAAAACTTAATCTGTTTATGCTGGAAGCACCTTAGTATATGCCATGTACTATTTTATTTATATTTTAGTGTTTAAAAAGTTTTTTTTGGACATTTGTGATTGGCAGCAAGCCAATCATGTGGGTCAATAGTCTCTCAGCTACTCAGAACGAGGGAGCAAGTTCTCCATTAAAAAGTGCCCCATAGTTCTAAAAGTGATTGCTGATTATAGTAATTCTTTTCTTTTCAAGTACAATTTTAATAAAACTTAATTATTTCCAGCTGTTAAGTATTAAAGTATGTAAGTACTTTCTACAAAAATAATTAATTCCAGTAAAAACAGAAGAAATGCTTTTTTATTTATTATTTATGTTATTCCAACATTGTTTATAACATTGTTGAACTAGATTTGATATCATAATATATCATGCAATCAATCTTTTTGCAGACATTTTGTATCACACATAGACCGACAAAAATCAATGTAGTATTTTATAAATGTATCTCTACATATTTTATAAAACTGCTTGGTACATCAATTATGGAATAATCATAAACAATTAACTTTGCTTTATTGGAGAATAGGCAGGCATTTAACTGCCAACTCATCTGATGTTAAGTGATGATGTGGCTGAAGATGGAACATGGTACCTAGGTTGCCGGGTTATATTGATCCGGGAAAACATACAGTAACAACTGTTCCATAATTATATTTCAAGCTAGAAACATGCAAGCAAGTGAGAGAAATTTTGAATAAAAATAGTTGTTGCAAATGGTAGCCACCAGTTATTGTGATATAACTACTTTTTTAACACACTGTTAGACATTTGCATCACACTAATTAATTAATGCCAGATGTTAAAATATTTATTGTCTATACAAGTTTCATATTCAAAGCCATTATTTGTAGCAAAAAACCTACTAAATTTATGGTAACTTAAAAAAGGGACACAAACATTAATTGAACTCTTTAAATTCTAGCGTTATCAAATATTAAGACTGCCTTGAAAAGATTATGCTAAATTAAAAATTGAAGTGAACATAAAGTTCCACACATAACACTGTTGACAACTTTGATCAATGTTTAAGTATTTTTTATTGGATACAAGAAAAATATATTTGGTGATGGCAAGAAATACACTTATAGACAGAAGACAATAAGAATTTTATTAATTTATTAAATCTTGTTAAATAGAAATAAAAAGTTGTTTATTCTGATTTTACAAACAACAGAAAAAGAAAATGTATATTGTAAGACTCTCTTAGTTGAGGGCAAAGCCAACGCCGAGCCAAGTCAAGCAAGCCAGTATCATAGATTACGTCTGCCCTCCGACGTCATGATAAAATGTCATTTTGAAAAAAAAGAGTGAATTGTCTAACAATAAAAATTAATTCTTTTGCATTAAAACTAAGTTTATTTTAAAATCGTTTCAATATAAAAAAACCTCAGTCAGATTCATTACAATGACATTGGTTAAGGAATAGGGTCAATTTTAGGCTTTTTTCTAATCACTCAAGTGTTTAAGGTTGGAGAGTTACGCTGTTTCAGAAAGGCAGATTATAAGTACTATATTAGTTGTTGAAAAGTTAATTCACCACAGAATATGATAAAGAGTGAGCCTCGGTGGCCTAGCGGTACGGCCATCGGACTACCATTCGGGGAGTCCAAGTTTGAACCCTGCCATGTACTAATGAGTTTTTCTAACTTATGTACATTTTCTGAGTGCTCTTATGGTAAAGGAAAACATTGTGACAAAACTCAAAGCCAATGAAAAACATGTATCATGTGTGTATACTATTTCACCATTTCAAAAATATTAGTATATTTTTTAAATATATATTGTGAATGTGTATGACTGGAGGTACCACTTCAAAAATATCAGTATATTTTTCTACATAAAATGTAGATATCTATAAAACCCGGGGAGACCTACTTTGACATTACACAAATTAATTGTTTGCGTGTTATCCGGGGTCAAGTCTCTGAAATTGGTTTGTTTGTATGAAGGGAGTATTGAATGTGGAGGAAGCTAGGCAAGTATGAAGTAGGCACAACTCTGCCTACCCTATGAGTGAAATGGCACAAAGATAAATTTGTCTTATATTTTTTAAGATTTTTACCTTACCTGAATTTCATGCTTCAACTTACTTAACAGTTAATTACTAAATTGAAAATTACCTTGTTAAATACTAAAAAAAATCATCTACCCACATACAAACTATATTTTTAATATTATATTTGAATATCTTGTACTTTGACAATGTTTTGTTTGCCCAAGTTTTGTTCAAGTATTGGGGGTAGCCGGATAATATTAAGTATTTCACAAAAGACTTTACAACCCAGCCCCAGGTATCACCATTGGGACTTTAGTTTTTTACCTAGAAAATCCATCTGCTTGTCATATGTTGTAAAAAAAATTACAAAATTACTAGGAAAAATAAAGAGTATACGACGCAAAAATTGCATTAAAGTAACACAGTTATAAGATTAAACAGCTTAATAAATCACTGACATTTTTTTTACAATATGTGGGCAGCAAAGTTAGAATGTGAATCATACTTCACACTCCAATTAAGCTACTGACAGTACCAATAATTACGAACTAGGAAACTACCCAAATAGTCGTAAATCCACGCACGAAACTATATAAAGTGAAATTCATCGCGCCACTAATTACGATCATATTCTAGATTAATATATCGCACTAAAACAAATGAGGGTACACGAAAATAAATGCTTTCAAGGCGTGGAAGGTCATTAATGATGTTAATCACATCAGATTTTTACGGCAAATGCTAATATTATAATGTTAAACATAAGAAAACAATGTTTTATTATCGTAGAAATATGACAACAAACGAAACTCACCAGTTTCAGCCACAGTCGCCGTATCGTCGCCGTTCTGCATTCTAAAATTTAATTTAAGCTCCAAATAATACTAATATATTGTTACAATTGGAATACAAAAGACATTTATCTAGATTTAAGAAAAACCAATTTATTTCTCTCTCCGGCCGACAACCGTCACACACAAAAATAGAACGTGAATAAAAAAACAAATGAAGCCCAATTGTTGCCATATAAAAAACTTTAATTCCCGAGTTGAAAGTTTTTACTTTTATTGTAGATACAATATCGAATTAAAACTTTCGCGAATTCAACTTTTAAACCACTTCTCAATAAACAAACGCATTTACGAATCATGGTAATTGTCAAAACAAAACATTTAACGCGACGATCGGAAAACTATTATATTTAAAAAGTCAAAACGCGATGCGACGATCGCATTAATAGATATGTGTTTATAAGGTACAAGAAATTACTATGAAATCAAAAATATCATACTTGAATACGTATCTAGGTACTTATACTTTTTACTGTTATAAAAATGTGTAAATTATATTAATGAAATTTTAGTTAGGTTAATACTGGACCAAATGGATCAAATCGTGTATGTTGGTAGCGTTTTTAGCAGGGATGAGACGTACTATCCCTGAAAGAAGAGTGCGTGCTGATAACAGAGTGAATGGAAAGCGGAGTAAGCTACTTTAAAATGAAGTACTGAGTTATACTACTTGATTCCCTTTGTATAACATCTCAGTGCTTATCTCAACGTTACTTTATGGAAGTGAAATTTGGGTGACACATGACACGAATATAAAGAAAGTGTCGGTGTAAAAATGAGAAAGGGCATGCTCCGATGGTTCGGTCCTATTATGTCAGGGAATCAGAGTATTTAACAGAAAGGCCAATGAACCTATTTTACTTCATAATTTTTCTATTTTTTTTTAATGTCAAAGTTAGGTTAGATCATTTAAATTTTTGTCGTGAATGATATATAAATGTAGGTACATTCTGCATGATTTACTCTTTGATCTTACTAAAAAAAGGGCTTGCATATGAGACAATAATAATAGTATTTTTATGTTATAGAGCGTTACTACTGTTCTTAAAATATATTGTGAATGAACTCTTTATAAGGCCCCATTTAACCTACTTTCAGTATTACGCGTTGTTTTGTAACACTTTTATATGCAATCGCATTGCCATTTGAATTATTGAGGCATGTACCTTCTAATTTAAATCTAAAATATTTTTTTCGGACCTTTTACTTGCAAGTCACATGACGTTTTAGTTTGTAAAGTAGTAATCAGACGAAGTAAAATAAATAATAGTTTAAAAAAAACTAAAAACACGCTTTTATTTCTTGTACAGCTAAAAACTAGAAAATAATTCT
>DVZL01000988.1:0-19577 GCA_018236625.1 Lasaia peninsularis
CATTTATGCTGAAACCAAATAACCTAAGTCTTTAAAAAATTGGGCAAAAACAAAAAAAATATATTTTAAAACTAGCTGTACCCGCGATTTTTCCCCGTTTTTATTTAATTTATTTATATTATACATTTAAAAAGAAAAACTGAAATAAAAGTAGCCTTAACTGTTCCTTATTACATTAGCTGTCTGCCAGTGAAAGTCCCGTCAAAATCGGTCCAGTCGTTTTAGAGATTAGTCGGTACATACTGACAGACAAACAGGAAGGCAAAAATTCTAAAAAAAAATTTGTTTTTTTAATAATATGTATTTTTTTTAAATAAAAAAGCGGTTATTTTAATATTGCATACAGACACTCCAATTTTATTTATTTGTGTGGATGTTATATCAAATACTATCTATAAAAAACTTACAACATTTAACTGTAAAACTCCAGGATACTCAAATTAATTAATATTTCTCCATATTCATTATTATATTATGGTATTCCTAATTCCCTAAAATATAATTATTATATCCGCCTAACAAATGTAGATCATGTTCAAAAAAGCTATTTATTCTCTTTAACCCTGTAGTCCCATGTACTGAAACTTTTCAATGGTAAAACCTTTTAGGGATATCTTGTCACCTAATACTACGACGTGGAACTACGGGACACCAAACTTTTTTTTATTTGATAAAATTTTTATATCAATTTTATAAATGTTTGCCTATTTTTTAAGATTGGAAAAAAAACTGTCGTAATAATAGTTATTAATTACGTTTCAGCATGTCTGTTTACATTTTTTTTTGTAAAGCTGTATAAAATTTAGATTATTATGTGATATTATTTGCCTTACCGTTTACAATTTATTAAATAGTTTTTGTAACATAACTAACATATTAATAACGCTAGGCCCCATTGAGGAGACGAAGCGAAAACCGCGCAAGTCCAAATCCCAAGTACGAACACCGAAGGGCGACCTCGCGAAAAAACGCTCTGGAAGCCACGACGACCTCCTATACGAAAACGACGAACCGCGGAAAAATCGATTCTTTTTGTGCCCCATGTTCGCATCCACCGCGGATATCCCCAACCATTACGATACAGTCTTTGATATACCAGATAAGGGGAGGAAGGGTAGTGGGGAGGTGAAAAGGAACTTTTTGAAGAGTATACGCTCGAACAGTCTTGCCGGGTTATTGGCTGTCGCTGCTAATTTGTCTTCGGAGACCACAGAATTACTTAGTGACGAGTGATGGAACTCTGAGCGTTATAGTACACTAATGAAGATGAATTTTAAATAAGCTTCATCTCGAATGACATCTTGTTACTCTTTGTATTCTTTTAAATATTCTTTACCTTGTAAATAGTCAGTAACATACGAAAAAAAGAAAGACTTAAAATTATTGGCTAATTAAAATTTTTAAATTGTAGGTTTTGTAATATTTCAAAAGAGATTCTTTTATTTTAGCGTCGTTTTAATTTCAATTTTTTTTATTCAGCTACGGTACAAATTCTGGCAACCCTAGATCATATCACAACTGATGTACAAAAATGTTGCCATATAAAATACATATCATAATAGAAAAAAATAATAATTTGAGTAATGATTATTTTAATAATAATACTCAATCTGTCAAAACACATATCATCTCGCCCCTGAGTATTCTCACGTGTGTGTAAATATTGCTTAGTTCTATTTCATAAAGTTCCATGGAATTGATAGTTAAAATCTAGGATAAGATAAAAAAATAAAGACTTATTTTAGTAGTTTTAAATGTTAGATGTATTTGAAATCCAGTGTGTGTATCACTGTATGAAATCGGACCAATTTTTTTATTTGTTTTTTTTTTCAAACGTAACTGATTTTTAGATTAAATCAGTAGTCTATAGATACGCGTATTTTTGTATTTTTATATTGCATTTACTACAATATTTACCAGCAATATTGCTGATTAGATAAATGTACAATATTTTATAATATAACGCAAAAAAAAAACAAAAAAAGTGTTGGTATTATATGGATAGATTAGAAATATTATTAATTTTAATATTATTACTTAGTTTTTAGTAAAACAATTGACTGAAACTTGATCTTCCCAAATTATATCAAACTGATATTTTTAGATGTTTTCTCTTATTTCGTATTGGTTAACATGAGCATTTTTTATTGCTGCTAAAGGAACATCTCAAGACAATCTGCCATATCCTTGTAAGTATCTTAAAGAAAAAATCGAACTAAAAGTGTTTTTTTTACAAATATTAATTCCTTTTGTCACAAATATTAAAATATAGGTTTGATTTTGGCAGATCTTAGATAATTTTAGCTAAGTTTTTTATTTTTTGTAGTTGTAGAAGCTACATATGATTTAGTGTGATTGTTAATGAATGATATATTTGACGTGAAACGTTTGGCATTTTTCGTAGATATTATTGATAGATTTTTTGTGTTCTTTTTTTCTCAGATGACTGTTTCATTTCTTTTGTAAATTGTAAGCATTTGTTTGCTTTCAGCCTATAATTATGTCTAGTTGAAATAAGCGCTATGCATGCTTCTCAGTTCATAGATATGCTATATTCAGTATATAAGATTATATATGTATTTGTCGTACTTACTTATTTGTTAGTTTTTATAATAAATCGCTTTGTTTCTTTCACCACGTCATTTGGCACGCTTTCAAATGTTTACAATGGTTTATTAATAATTTGGAAGTCCACTTGATAATTTACAGTAATTTTACTTCTAAAACAAAGTTTTTTTTACATACATTTTAGCAAATAAGTCTATATCAACTTGATAATTGATGCTATTTCGTGCAATAAACAATATTTGATTGACATATTCGTAATCTTCAGGTTGACTTCCAAAATGAATTTGTAGATCTAGGAAAACAGTATGTGATAGTTCAAAAATCTCTCGCTGTAACATTCGACAATAACGTTCCTGTGGTGGTGGACTGCGATTAAAATGAGGCTCAGATGTTTCACCAGGGCAGTTGATAATATAATCAATGCTCTGCTTTCTTTGTTAAGAACAGATTGTTGTTTATAATTTGGTGATCTGGTATTTTAGTTCTAAACAATAATTTTATATCGAATAAACCTATCCATAAAATCGAAGCTGGTGTATTTTTTTAACATGGGTATACTAATGAAACAGCTACTAACAATCCCTTTAACATCAAATAAAATGTGATGAATCTTTAATCTGAATAAAATTTATTAAAAAGGGTGAAGGGTGATAAGAAATGAGAGTTAAAACAGCTTCTGCTTGTCTCACTTGACTGTCGAAAGGGGGAAAACAAGAAAACTGAGGACTCTAATGCTTTAAATAAAAATGTTTTGAGTTCAACAAATTTATGACAAGCCTTTTGCGCACACGTAAGTATCATAGATTGTTTATTTATTCACACTTTTTCGCTTTTATGTTGCTTTTTTAGAATGAACTGTTTGGCATGTGTAGACCATCTAAGTGCATGTTTATTATAGGCAAATCTAACAGCAAACTATGTTGAAACTACCATTTTATTTGTGACAAATTCTCATTTAAACGAATAATAATAGGAATAATAATTCTTAAATAATTTCATAACAGGTTATCTTCTTACATAAATCTTTGTAAAAATCATAACTTTCAATATAGATAACAATTGTGATTTATTTGGTACCATACTTGAATAAATGTCTGTCGTTTATTACTAGCGATAATGTATTTAAATTTAATATTTTGAGTGTCTCTATGCTTTGTGGATTTGCCAAAATACAGCGTGCTTTGTTACATGGTTGTAAGGAAATTGCTACGAAATATATAAAACTCGTTTCACTGTGTTAAATCATTTTTAAACTCGCATCTCCATTGTGGAAGCACGCACCAGCCATGGTACACTAACATGCCTATGTTTTCTATTCATATAGGTTGTTTTCTTCCTTACACAGACTTCAGTCCTGACGATTGGGGTCCGGAATTTCCGCTTAGCACATCATCTAGATATACCATTCCCATGCCGACACTTTTCAATACAGAAGGTAAGAACATTTATTTATTACTATTAAAATATAATCATTTATAAACGAGAATCATTTATAAAAAGAATATGTAGAAAATTTAATAAGAAATAAATCAAAATTTGTCAAGATATAGATTACATGATATCTGCCAAAAATCATTCGTCGTATCCAGTTAGTACAGTATCTGTATCATGGTGGCCTAGCCATAGAATATTGTCTATTTCCCTATCAAAAAAACCAAAATCTCGCCCGGATGTACATCCAGGCGAGATTTTGGTACACCGCCATTACACCTTTTCTTGTCGCCACCATTTCTAGCTTTCCACATATAACTGTAATTTTGTTACGTACATGAATTCTATAATTACCTTCAGTATGGAATCCAATTTTTGAAATACCAATCCGTGTTCTACAGAAAGTTTGGATCCTGTAACTGTAGTAACAGTAGCTTTTCTAGATTTTAGTTTTTTTCTACACTAACAATGTAGTTTTTGCTATTTTAGTAGCTGTCACTGTAATTTTTGATAATTGCCCTTAAATTTCAGGTTATAAATATAAAAAGCCAAGTATAATAGAACTGGTGCTATATAATATGGCTGCCTTATTAGGAGGTGTTGCTGCCGGATATGATTTAAGAGTATCCAACGTGAGCCCTTTACACCCTACTTTACAACCGCATAGGTAAGATATCATCCAGTAATAAGGAATATGCATGTTTTTTTCATTTTTTTAACAATACTTCACTTGAAGTAAATATATAACTGAGAAAATATAACACTTGAAAAATAGTGATAAATACGCTAAAAAAATATCCAAAGTAACATAATTCTTGGACGATTTAAACACTGCCATTTTTGCGCTCTTTTTTTGTAACAGCACCGTCCACTGAGAAGTAAGAGCAATAATTTGTCAACGAAGTGAGATTAAGTGAAGTGTTAATACACTTGATTAATTTCACTATATACCTATGTTATAAATAATTGTATCATCCTATGTGCTAAAACTTTCATATTATGCCCAATGATGCAAAAATATGGATATCAACTGACATGGCGTTGAAAGTGGACCGTGACGTCACGTTTTGTTTTGACAATTTAGATTTTATTTATTTGTTTATAACTAATAATACAATTCATAAGCAGTTTCTTGCGATTCGTTACGTTTTCGAAATTAGCGAGGGAATTTCAAAAATACTACTTTTAAGAGTAAAAACGAGTGAAATACGAAATATTTATATAAAAAGACGTTGAAATTAAATATGGTATAGAACATTTTTTTCTCTATCGAAAAATATTTTAATGGTATATATATTGACAGGTCTGATTTGGAGACAGAAACGTTAAGTTCAACAGTTTACGAAGGCTATGGATATGCGCATAATACATATCATGGACCCACGCGACATCTTCGAGCGCCACTCAACGCTATCACTGGTTCACCTGTAAGTTAAACTTGTACTTATTTTAAGATTTAAGATGGGTCTACATTTTTAACAGCGTCTTCAACACCACGCTATCATTATTTATAAATAGTTCCCATAGTTACTTAAGTGTATGCAATAATATAAAACTTATTTACATTTATAATTCACTATTTTTTTAGTTTATAACTTATGATTTCATAAAGATTAATTTTAGTCCTATTTCCCGTGCTCTGAATAAATTTTGCATATTTTTACGTACTCTATATTATATAATTATAATAATAGAATAATAGAATTTGTTTTCATTCGCAGATTTCAAGCCTTCAAATCGAGGAACAGAAACCAATTCGATTCACAGACTCTCCTACTCATTACGCACATCCTTCGTCGTCGTCTGGTTACGGGCATTCCGCACAACCTTTATCGGGCACCTCTGGTCTTGGCACCAATTATACCTCAACACAACCAACGCCATCACCTAGAAGAACCTCATCTTCAACCTCCGACCACTTAGCAGACTTATATCACAATTACAGAGAAAATTTTCAACCATCACCCTCGCAAGATCGTCTACAAGATTATTACTATAGGGCAGAACCGTACACATATGACAGAACAGCAGACTACGTAGTGAAACATCCGTATTATGGATACGATGAATCTTTTGAATATAGAGAGCCTACTCCAGATTATAGACCTCAATATTTAACTCACAGACGTACTCCATCAAATTCTTCAGCTACTAACTCGCATGCTGAAGAGTTTTCACCGTCCAGACAATATCGGACGGAGAAATATCAAAAGGAACGTAGAGAGGAGTACCGAACGCCAATTTCAGAATATCCAAGAATGTCCAATGACTATTCCCTACCCAGGGACTATTGGCAAGAATCTCAGGAACGTACTGAAGTTGAACGACCGGCGAATTTAGGGTTAGAGTTAGCTCCAACGAAATTACGATCTAGTCTGAAGAAATACAAGAAGTCAAGTGCTTCAGGGGGGAGTTCTGGTGGTTCAGGAGGTGGAACCCCCACAAATCCCACCCCTCCAGATAGTCTGCCCAGTGAAAGTGACAGTTCTTACGCTTCAGCCAGGGATTCTGGCTCACAGTCTCGTGTCCGCTTTAGCCCAGGAGCCCCCGCGAGGCATTCGTAGCCCCGGCTCAACAAATTCCCTCATTACCTCGTTTGACAATTTTTTTCTTATTCCTGAGTCAAATAGAATCTACCTCACATTAACATTATACCGAATAGTCTGGTTTTCCTTTTATGGTAAGCGCACATCAGTCCATGTTTCACCCAATTTGACACAAATTAATTGCCAGTATTCATTGAACTTGAACTAAATATTATTTTAATATGGACGTTGTTAAGCAGAAAGGATCCAACCCACACAAACTAAAATTGAGTTAAACATATTAAAGAGGTCGTAAAGCTCTATACTTTCGTCCAGTAAAAGATCCTACCGATAATCAAAACTATGACATACAATTTTAGATATTTATATAGAAAAGATGTTCTAGTATATCTGTTGGACTTACGAGTCGTAGATATACTAGCAGACCTCTGCCTACCGCTTCGGGGATGATAGGCCTGAAGGTACTTTATTTTTATATTAGCTACGAACCCCCACGTATGGTCGGTAACATCAAAAACAATCCAACATGCTTGGAACTATTATGTGATATAGAAATGTTAAAGCCTAGGCTAATATGTGATATATCACAAAAGAGATTCAATCTACTTGGGTAGTTTCTAATCATTTATTTAACTCGTAAATCAATTATCACAAAATACTATATAAACTTCATAGTCAATTATCTCAAAACTAGTTTGATGTGGATTGGATCCTTTTTGCTTAACTACGTCCATATTTCTTTGTTCGGCAAAAAAACATGTTATATAAAGTCATATGTAATTGTGAATTAAAAAATTTGTTGCGTAAAGATGTCCGTTTACCTCTACAATCCCCTTCTCATGTGTTTTGCCTACGCTTTCACCCTTCCCTTAGTTACCTGACTCCTAATTGTCAACTTGGTGTGTGGGAATTACGTTTCGGCTTCAAGAAGCGAGCGCGTTAGGGTATCTTGTATATATTATATAATAAATAAGGAGTCTTGAAATGGAAGGGACTATATTTTACACTAAAGCACTCTTCTGATATTAAAATATTTCGCTTTTTATCTAACATATTTTTATATATTTTCCTATAAATTAATAATTTCTTTTATGAATTTATTTAACAAGAATATTAGAATAAAGTAAGAGTTCAAAAAACAATTTACTCAAGTCAATCGAATTTATTTTTTCAATTTGCATATGTATTCATTATTTAATTGCATTGATTTCCCCACTTATTGGCATCTGCTATTTTAATTTCACTATAACCATTAAAAGTAACAATATAAAGATATATTGATATTATTTAGCTTTATTGTGCCCTAATTAGTCACTAGAAGTGTTGCATTAAATGTAGAAATCAAAAATTTCAGCAATCAGTTTAATAAGAAACTAAAAATATTCCTGACTATATATTATGAACTCTAGTCAATATACAAACCCTTACATTGGTTAATATTATTAGCAGTTCCTTGCTAATACACCCTTATTAATAATACAATTCTATTCGATATAGACATTTCTGTTAACTTTGTGATTTTTTTTTTGTGTGATTCTATTAAAATATTTGCTGCTATTTTTTCACAGTTGCAAATATAATTTGAAAATTTTTATTATCTAAATTGCAAAATTATACTTATAAAGTTTCAAAGAAATATTCGCATAAAGATTAATGAAGTTTTTATTTTTTTTTTATAACCTATCTCAACAGGGACTTGGAATAAATAGCAATAATACAATTAGTCATAATCTTGTGCAAAATATTAATTTATCTCTTATTCTATTTCTATGCTTCATATAAATTTTAATAACTTTTCATATAACTTAAAAAATATTTACTCATTTTATTTTAATTGATCATATTAATCTTTACAATTTACGACTTGACTGTAAATTTATGATTTTGTGGATAGTCGTAAGACTTATTGTGATGCCATTGTCGTTAAGACATCTTTGCAAGCCGCAAGTTCCAGTTATAAGATTGTGTTCATAGTACATATGATAATCGCATAGTTTAGTTGTACATTTTGTACGTAATATTAGGTGTAGTATTTAAAACCCTTAAGTGAAATATAACAGCTTTGATTTCTAGTGCGTTTTTGTATCACGGGAAAGTTATTTCTTCATGCAATTTGGCATAACACCATCCCAATCTGATATGACTTGGTTATAACTGTATAAATGAAATTTTATCGATAATTGAACTGTACGATTTATTAGAAATTATTAAAAAAATATATTGTATAGAACATGTGACTCTGATATTGATATAAAAAAAAGGTTTTTAATAAAATTGATATTGTTAAAAACCTTTTTGGAAAAAAAATCTAAACGCTAACATTTTGATGTGTATTTTTAATGAAATAAAATTACAAATCAAACTAGCAGTTACTCCAATAATACAGTTTTATAAATTGCAAAAAAGAAAATCTTAATTCAATTCACAATTTAAATTTAAAAATATTCGAATATTTTTCCCGTGCTTGAGTTTTGTTTTTTCACAATTTTCAAAGTAAGAAGATCTGACTGAAATTGAACCCCTTACAGTCTGCGCTATCAGTAGCTACATACAGAGTATTCAAGAATATTGAATTTTTTTAAATTCCATATAGATTATTTCGATCATTATGTCCTGTAGCGGTATTAATGCGGGACCTAGGTTCATTTCTTGTCTTTTTTTCAAATGAACGAATACAGGTTTTTCTTGTAATGTATTTACTTTTAAATCAGCAATGATTATTAATTTGTAATTAAGATATTTTTTAAATTACACAATGTATTATTAGATATCGTTCAGGGTGTAATGTACTTATAGTAACGACTTAGGCACAAAAAATATTTTGTAAAAATGTAAATAATGCCCTGTAAAAGCTTATTTTATTTATCTGGCGTTTTTTTTTTTGTTGTTTCATCTTATATATTTTTTTGTTAAATTATACATAGTACAAATATATTTTAAGATATGTTTTCGTAATTGTGACGTAATCATGTATATACGAAGTAACAATAATGATACATGTATTATGTTGTATACATTTTGTACAAAATGATCAAAGTTGGATATTTTTTACTGATCAACGTAGCGGTAGGCAGCTTTTGTATTACACTGTAGGTGATTAGCTAGTCGGGAGTAAGCATACTGCATATCTATGATATTGTATTTGATATTACATCGTGTAGACAAGGAGCTGGTGGCGTTTAATTGAAATTAACAAATGTATTTTAATCTTGGGGGCCTACTAAGAGAGCTATCGTGCAGTTTTTGATAGAATATGTAGAATTTAGACGGACGTGGACGAGTTTTGTCATTTACTTTTTATTTTTTGATTATAGATCTTAACATTTGTGAAAAATTGTAGGTTTTCTAAAAAAAGGACATTACTTTCTATGGATAAAGTTTTTGTAATTCATTTTTATTTATAATACAGTGTAAGTAAACTGTATAATGTTTTAATATACTATTTAAAATTATAATAATACATATTCTTTAGGAATTCAAAATATTATACAGAGGCTCTAATTGGAAAAAATATATATTTCTATAGATATATGCTATAAGATGTGCGCATTTTATGTTAAAATAGCGCATTTAGTCATCCATCAATTCAAAAATACATTTAATTTTTCAGATTTTATAAGTTTTTGATACTAGCTCGTCCTGAAACTAATTCTTATGTAGATACGTTTAATTAGTTATTCGAAAAATAAAATAAGAATGGACCATTAAATATCAATGATGATATGTCTCTGAAGAAAAAAATAAATGACAGCTTTATTTAAAAAAAATAGTATCACTATAATGTCCAATTAATGTTAGCCGATAGCTCTCGCATTATAATCGCCTCGCTTAATATATAATGCGATCAAAATTAATTGTAAGATATATAACAATAATAAAATTAGCTTTGGTATTATTAGCTGAAAAAAAACCAGTGCCTATATTCGCGGGAATGGTTTTATGAGATTTTGCCATGGAAATGTGAAATAAGATATTATTTACCAGAAAAAGGCCAGGCCAGTAACACGTTGTATATAATTTATTTTACCGTGCAATAACTTGTAATTTTTTTTGCGTCCATTTTTTTTATTTTTTTTGTTTTGTAAAAAAATCGTCGTGAATGTAGCAGTATTTAATTCAGTATTTAAAGTTTATGGTCTATGTATATCGATATATTTCTCTATGAATGTTATATGTGTATATTTTTGTTCAGTCTGTGCCAATTTTATTAAATTTAATTTGAATTGTTCTAGTACAAACCAAATCCTAACCAAAAGTTTATGAATCTCGTAGTAGGAGGTCACAAATGGTCGCTTGTTTGGTTAACACTGTAAATATTGAGATTCACGGCGCGTTTACTTATAAACTCTAGTCTTTTATTTAATAGTTTTATCTGGCTGAATTAAATTACGAAACGACTTGAATTTATTTAAGTTGATTTGGTCACCACGCTGCAGATCTCTGTTGGGTATTTCTAATTCGGCATCAGGTTTATGTGCCTCGGGTAAAATAAATAACTATGGACAAATTTGGTCGGGACAGATCTAAACACCTGCACTTAATGTTTGTTTACGTTAAGAAAAAAAGGACGTTATCAATTATTGAGCAAAACAAATTTAAAATTCTGCTATTTGATTGGCCGAAGTTGTTAGATTGATGACGTCACTATTTTCTTAAAGAAACAAAATTTAAATATTTTAGTAATTTGAATTAATCCAATTGTCAGCGATGGGGTCGTCACACCCCTATGCAGAAAACTAGTCTACCGTAAGTTATGAATGCTGTACTTAAAATTTAATACAATATTAACACTTTTTGATATTAGTTTACTACTAGATTGTGCCACCTATCTTTAACTATATCTAAATAAAATTTGCCGCCATATTATATGTGCTTGCTTTTAATCATGCATCCATTTTTTTGTACTTACTTTAGAAATAAAAGATCGCAGTCTTAAAATGAATTATTAACGTTTTTCTCACCATTTAAAAATTCGCCTGCTTGCCTACTCTAATGCGGAAAAGTGAAATTGCATAGAAAACTCGTAACGTTTAAAATGACATTACTAATTAAAAATCAAAATGGCGGATTAAAACATTTGAAGTTTTTTTTTTTATTTAGAGCTAGCGCCTATTAGTCGAAGGAATCTGCAGCGTGGGGCCGTATTATTTCATTCCATTGTTTGTTTAGTACATTCCATATCGTTTATGGTATGTGATACTTGTGCTCAGTTGTGCGTGGTGATGCATTGTTAGGTTGGTTCAGTGTGCCAATGACAGGAGATGGAGGGAATGCCTTACGTCTGTACGTGAAACCGACAAATAAAAAATAGATTAAGCTTTTTATTGTGTATTTTTAATTTTCACCCTACATTTTGCACGTGGCGTGAGTATACTTTGAGAAAATATATTACAACTTTTGGGTGTAATAGCTCATCTGATCGATGATGACATCATCGCCGTATCATCAGTGCTTGTCACTTTAGTGTTGTGATGCGATAGCCGATTAACTTATAAGAGCACTATTCCAGTCACGGGTTGACAACGTTCCCTTAAAAATTAAATTGTGACTAGCTGATAAAGGTTTTTTTAATGAAATGAGACGGTGAACAAGTGATGATAAGAGACAAGCGTGGTCTATAGACACCATAGATGTAGGTGCGCCGCTGGCTGTTAGACCGTATGTGTAAGTCTACCGGCTACCGTACTCTCCGGACCGGAACACGCCAATGTCATTATGGCGGCATGAAGAGGTAGTGGGTGAATTGCTACATAGTACTCCACCACCAGTGGTCATGTTTGTAGTGATCCAGGTAACCTATGCTCGCCTCTTACGAACTGCCTGGTAGGGAGGTTGATGCACTTTTCAACACAGGGGGAAAGTTACGGTAATACTTCTTCGCTTGTACTCAAGTGACGTGGCAAAATTTCTCCAGGTAACGTGCAGTAAGTCTAAATCAATCTTGTGTGATATGATGCAGCGTAATTCCATGTAACTTTTGGTATATTTATCCATGTTCTATGGGGTTACGGGTTGTCTGGTAGTTAGACAAAATAGTCTATATTTTCAATAGAAGCCAACGATTTAAAATCGTTATCTATTTTTACTACATACGCAGGGAAAGGCGAACAAACAATTAGATAGATTTTCTGATAGTAAAACACTTCGCCAGCAGAGACAATATATTGGTCACTGTACAATCCCATTGTACCCTTGCCAGAAAAAATGCTGGAATCTGAAAATCTGAGTGGGAGAAATAAAGAAAATGCGTACCTAGCAAAACCACTGCTACCGCATGCGAAATCTACATTATCGTAATTTGTAATTCATAGTGCAAATCGGCAGGTTAGTCTATTTAGTAAGACTGATCAAAATAGCTTGCTGCGGTTTGGCGGATTTCACGCGTTGAAGATGAAAATCTAAAGAATAAAAGTCGTTGAATGAAATTATTTATAGCAAACAAGTCATCAGTACATAATATGTCATTGATCATGTTATATATCCATCCAGCATATGAATTCTTTGAAACTAAGAAACACACTGCTGATGTCTACAGACCTCAAAGGTATAATACCACTTACTTTCCTGAAGTATCGGCTTAATCCTGTGACAAACAAGTTTGAATAGACATCCCAGATTTTAGGGACATTGCGACAGAGCTTATAATACCACACTTATCACCTGGATCCGTGGCGCCTTTACAACCGTGCGATCACAAAGACATTTTTTATCTCGTACCATACCCATGTGGAACGAATTACCAGTGGCAGTAGGTACTTCTAAACGGATACGACCTAGAGGAAAAGACCGTATTCATTCCCAAAAGGTCAGCAACGCATCTGCGATATTCCTGGTGTTGCGGGTGTTCGTGCACTTTAACACCAGTGGTCATGTTGGTAGTGTCCCAGGAGACATATGCTCGCCTCTTCAGAGCTGCCTGGTTTGGAGGCAGACGATCTATTCTACACGAGGGTTATTACTACAATAGTCAGCAGCGGCGTTAAGGCTACTGAAAAAAAATATTTAAAAAATATTTAGGCGTCCACTTAAGGAAATCAATATCGAGTATTTATGTTTTGCTGAACCAATGTGAACGTAGTTAAAGTTCAGATTTGGGAGGCGGATGAAAAAAAACGAATGGATTGATGTATATTTATTATTATCAGACTAGATACTATGTACTTTAGTATTGAGGGTACACAGCGCGGAAGGCCGAGGCCCCAGACCTCAGCGCCCCCCAAATTTGGTGCCATGGGCCGTCACTCCATCGCGCGCGCCCCCCTAACGCCGGCACTGACAATAGTGTAGCAGAAGAATAGACTTCTAGCTACAACAGAAGAGGCGATGCTTAGTTGGTACAATCTCATGATAGGTACCTGAACATTATTTGAACTTGGTATTTTCAGGTCTTCTGGGTATTCAACCCTTCATACTGGAACACAATAACTCTTGTCATCAGGAAATTCATGTTCCTTTTAAAATAATAATTACTTAGAAACATCCATTACTTTTTGCCTTTTTTAACGTGATGATACTTCTGTCTGTAATTGGCCTTATTGATGGGTAAGCCATAAATGAATAATAATAACCCCATTCACGGATTGTTTATTTTTTTGATTAACGGTGATAATAACGGAATTATGTGTCACTTGGTATCTTTTACACCTGATAATTTTACGCCATCTTGAATTCGTAGGTGATTAATTTAACTAAAGGTTTAAGGAAGCCATTACGCTCTCAATCTCACCTGTGTATGTCCCAGGATCATTCAGTGAGCCTCGGTGGCCTATTGCTACGCGCTTCGGATTTTCATTTCGATAGTCCAGGTTCGAACCTCGCTATGTACCAATGAGTTTTTCTAACTTAAGTACATTTTCTGAGTGCTCTTACGGAGAAGGAAAACATCGTCAGAAAACCCGGGATTGTGCCCGACATGGCGACGGACTTGCCACCTGTCTCATTATGGGACCTAAAATCGTCGGCTCGTGGGTGCATGTGTACTTCTGCCTGCCTGTTTATCATTCAAAAAATATTAGCCACCTGATTTCCCACCTAGCAAGTCCTAGGCGAGCGTCGGTCTACTTGATACTCATGTTGTGACAATAACTAGACCAATTTTAAAGACCCACAGAAACGTTAACTCAAAAGTTCTCGATTTTCATGTTACGGTTTCAGCGGGGTAGCCGACAAATATACATAAGTGGCTAAAATCGGCGATATCATTACTATTTTTAGTGATTATATTTTTACCATCAAGAAATACGTCTGTGCATTTTCAGTTTCGTCAGTTCAGTAGGTACTTTGGATCTACAGAAATAAATAAAATTGTAGTGTCTGTATGTTATATTAAAATAACCACTTCTTACTTCATGCATATACGTATGTTTACAAGATACATATACCAAAATAGTATTTTTTAGAATTTTTGTGTCTGTCTAGCTGTTTGTACCCGCTAATCTCTAAAACGGCTGGACACATTTTGACAGCTAATGTAATAAGGAGTAAGCTTAGGCTACTTTAATTAAAAAATATATAAAATAAAATAATTCACAACTAAAGGCACAACTACATAGTTTTACATAAACACTAAAACATAACCAATGTTTTATCGAAATACCTACGTACAAGCAAGAGATATATCTTCGACGGGCTGCGTTCAAACAAACAAACAAACTCTTCAGCTTTATAATATTAGTATTTAAGAGAAATAATTCTCTCATACATATATTTTGGTATCTTGAACAGTTTTCGTAGCGCACGCCACGAAAGCCCTTAAGGTAGAATAATTTTCCCCGTTTTTTTTCACATTTTCCTTTTTTTTTCCATTTTTCAATTCGTGAGATTAGCGCGTTCAAACAAACAAACAAACAAACAAACAAACAAACTCTTCAACATTATAATATTAGTATAGATTAATTTCTGTGCTGGCATTAGGTACTGGCACCGCGGGTGAAGCTGGAAGCTTGAGCTGGTTTCGCTCCTTACATTTGGACTGTCTAAACACTATTATCCAAAAATTATTAGAGATTTTACAATCTTGAATAATGAAGCCTTAGCTTAGAACAAGCCCAGTAAGTAGGTACAGCTGTTTAGTTAGTACTATCGGTACCGTACCATCATTGAGTTTCCAATTAAGTTCCATTTCGATAAATACCAAAGACTGTATACTAAAATCGCAAAACATTACGCTTTAGACAACGAATAAAGTTCTATATGATTATAATAACTCAATTCTTAAATAATCCTAAATTATAATTACACTATATTGATCTATAGTGCTTTATAAATCAAAATGGTTAGAGAGGCCTGAATTTAAATGTTATCCAGGCAAATGAAATCTTGCATAACTTTGTTTTTACTCCTCTCACAAAGTTGATAATTTGGATATTAGTAGAACTGTTCGTTGGATAGGACGATTAATAGCAGTCATTTACCGGTACAGCGTAAGATACCTACCTATATTTCTCTCTTGTTGTTTTTGTTTATAACACACTACCGTTGCAAATGCTGTGACTATGACTTAATGGTGAAGTTCTGTAGACCTCTGATGACAGGATCAAACGCCATATCAGTGAAGATATATGTATAAGTCGGGGAAAGTAGGATGGTCAGTAATTTTTTTTACTTAACGACGACGTGTCTTTCTTACAAAACGCTCCAAAAATGTCTTAAGTCTATATGGAGATGTTTAGAGAGACTACGCTATGTTAAAAACTCACAGAAATTCTGACAGTATTATTTTTATTATTAGTAAATTGTAATAAAACCAAAACATTCTGGTAGAAAAACAATTTATTTCTTAATTGAATCATATTCAGTGCATATAATATATCAAGTGTTCTTAAACGCTAGGTACCTAATATTTACATAGACTGTGGCAGTCAGTCACCATTTTTCCAATAAAAATCTGTTTATCAAAAGATAAATTAATTTCATGTTTCAATAAAAAATACCATTTGTCTTATTACAAACTAAATTTAATTTTTCTTAAATCTCATAGAAATTGCTCATTTATAGAAATATGAGAAACCATACCAATCTCAAATGTACTCTTTGTTATGAGATTGTGACTTAGTCTTTCTCACAATGTGACTAAATCCCAAATTTTGTCATCACCAATCCGGATTTAGGCATACTCGTGAAATACAAAAATAATTTTGATTGTAGGTACAGTAGGTACTGTGTCTTAATTTGAGCATCAGTCATTGAATATTATATTAAATTAGAAAGCAATTAAATGTAAGAAATTGTGCAATCTTAAAAACACATTCACTTATAATAATTATTTTTCAATTACACATAATACATTTTCAAGGAATAGCAAAAAAAACAGCTTAGGCTTTTGAGCCCATATTTGACCATTAACACTAAGATTAAATAATGGGATTTCATCATATGGATATTTTATATCGTCATGTAACACGTACTTCTTTTTATCACCATTCGAATTTCGTACCAACATTGAACCCTGCAAACATCAAATTACAAATAATTTTGACTTACATCTAAATACTGGAAATCACTGAAATATCACAATCGATTATATAATCTCGTTAAATCTACATCTCACATCAATGTGAATAATCTATGACTAGTCGAAGTGCTTATTCAATGTTCTTGACACATTCGCTTCAGCTTATTTTTATTTAATAAACAAACCTGTAACGGCTCATTCCTCACACAAAATGCAAAAAATAGACAAAGCATCATGCAAAAGTTGTGAAAAACATTACTCCCATGCATTCCGTCTTTCTTATGGCACGCTGCCAGATATCCCTTGTCTGGTTGATTAGTATTTAAAACAAACAAAGATTACGCACCGTTCATCTCTCTGACGCCTACTTTGAACGCGTTTGGACGATCTATTTGATATAACAAATCGTTAATCGAGTAATTCTTGTCTGTAATATAAGCAATTCGTTTTATTGGTAATAGTAGCTTTCCGTATGTTCATGCGTATTTTCATTTTCATTAAGATAGTTTTAATTCGTGTTTCTTTTTACTTATGACTAATGAAACTATAGACTTTTTAAAATTGGATATGTTGTTCCAAATTTTATCGATTACCTACAAACAAATATTTTCCCTTATAATTATCCTAATTCGCACCTCCACGAGAACCAATTGAGTTATTGGTTTGAGCATCATAGCCCATACCGTATCGAATTACGTCACCATACAATAATTATATGTTTAAACGGAAATTCTGGTGAAAAGAAATACGTATACCATATTTTTGTGATTTTACTTAGAACTGAATAACTGATATGCAGATTATTTTCCCGGTGCAAAATACTTGTATCAGGACTTTAATTATAAAGCGACGTTTTTGGGTGTTTTAAAATATAATGGGTACCCTTCCCACAAAGTCGTGTAAGTTATTTTAAGGGACATAATTTTAACCATGAAGCTAAGGAATCAGGGACAAGGGATTTGCAGATAACACTCCTAACAAATACCTGTGCCCAATATTAAGCGTCTATCTCATTCTGACAGGGCCGGCTATCTCACTCTTACAAGACCGGTTTGTTTTGACTTTGTCAACATTACGAAACTGGAGAGAAAGATATTTACCGGTATAGAAAGATATTGCATATTGTTAAGAGTATAATCTCTGGACCTTTAGCTTCATGATTTTAGCACTCACTACAATCATTGAGATAAAAATTTTAATCCAGTAGTTTCACATTCGGTATTCACAAAAAATATGTTTAGACGAAACTCATTTCTCATTTGAACGTAAGGTCGAATGTAGACGTGGTCGCTGACATTATTCAATTAAACGTATGTGTAAAAGAGAGATCCGAAATATTTTACGCTTCCGTGACTCAAACATGAATTTATTTCGCGATACACAGACTTGTAGAATTTAAAGACTAGTGCTTTCGGCACCTTATAAATGAAAATTTCGATATTGATTCGTCTTTCGACCACTCTATTAAAAAAATCCATCCCAATAGAAAAATCATACAAGGCGCTAGATCTTCAACTGCACATACAAGTTAATTTGTTAAAACTATTTACTTTACTGAGCCCATTCTCAATTCATAATAATGAAACGGGGCCAATGGAAGAAAGTTGTAGAGTTGAATTAAATTAAATGCTTTTTTTGCGGCCCCACTTGATTCTTTTCGGTTTTCCGATTATTTTGTCACAATTGGGGAAATATAACAAAGTTACTAAGCACACAAAACTTTTCAAGTGCATTCTTTAGTTGGTTGTTTTGATAAAATTCATTTACATATTTGAATTCTAATTCAGACTGACTAATTCAGATTGACCTTATTACACGGCCACGACGAATGATACATTATTAACATTCCAAGTCTCGAGTGTTTTTGGGGTTCCGGGAAAACGGAACCCCAGAACTAAGACGCTGTTCGTCTGTCTGTCACCAGGTTGTATCTCATGAACGGTGGTAGCTGACAGTTGAAATTTTCACAAATTATGTATTTCTGTTGGCGCAACAACGATAAATAATATTAATATTTAAAGCAGTCTTCCGTTCAACAAAAGTGATTTTTTGCCGTTATTTATATAATGTACGAAACTCTCCATGCGCTAGTCCGATTTGCACTTGTCTGGTCTTTTGTATCCTTCTACCAGAAATAATAAATTCTTTACGATTATAATCTTACATTCAAACTCCTTTTAGCAGGTGGTGTCATTCACTAAATAAATGAAAGTGAAGATTCTTAGAAAGAAGGTTAAATTAATGCTTGTGAAGTGGAATAATTTCGGTGCGCAATGTCGATTCTAAAATTAAGTAACGTGGGTAATTATACACATAATATCAATGGATTTATCATATTATCTTTACCTCCCAAAACGATGTATGTAATAATTTAAAACTTCCATTTAATTTTCAAAGGTACTTTAACGCCTTTTATCCCCGAAGGCAGAGGTGTGCTAGTATATCCACGACTCGTAAGTCCAGTAGATATAATAGAACACCCACTATTAGCCAAGATAGCCTTTGATGTGATAGGTGGCAAGCCTATCGCCACTTCGGGCACATTCCAATCCCGGGCAATGTAATGCTTACTCAGAATA